>JAOXJP010278239.1:0-19694 GCA_025762735.1 Platanus orientalis | reverse complement strand
TGTATCTACTCGATCCAAAGGGTCAAGGGACCCCTCCTCCTACAATAGTATGCCTTGGGGCTGCTATGTGGCATGATGTCCCCATCACGACTCTAGACCGTTTTTATTCATAACTTTGGTTTTATTTGAACCCTAACAACTATTTCTTTTTTCTTTATGCTCACTAGATTGGAAAGAAAAATGAGCGTACATACAAAAAGCTAATCAAGATAGTAGAAAGAAGTGGAAGCTGAAGTTCAATCACATACCTCATAGCCACAAAGGTTATCGACACATCTTGTACATTGTTTGATATGGAAGCTGAATAGCCAATGGGCTTGATGATCTTGGTAATAGAAGATGGATTTGTGGCATCATCCAACTTATTCTTGTC
Organism: Platanus orientalis; assembly: GCA_025762735.1. NCBI lineage: Eukaryota > Viridiplantae > Streptophyta > Magnoliopsida > Proteales > Platanaceae > Platanus > Platanus orientalis. The sequence goes on along the minus strand of JAOXJP010278239.1, from coordinate 19,321 downwards.
ACCTTCACCATCCCCCATGGACTCATTATCTTCTATCCCCAGTGTTTCAACTCTATCACCAGATTCAATGGTGACCAAATCCTGTTTAAACCTTCTCACATTCCCAGACTTCCTCTTTTTGGCTCCTGTGAACCGATTGCTCTGAAGTGGTTCCACACAATCAACCTTTGAAATCCCATCCGTCGGGCCCTCTTCTTCTGAAGTCTTGGCATCAGGAAAATCTATTGTTAATTTGCCAGTATTCATCTCATCTTCTTCTGTTACCTGAAGCTCATTAAGTTTGGGATCCACTTCTTGAGCATCTTTCTTTAGTATTGATTCCAGGGAGATGTTTGCAGACCCATTATCATTTGGCTGCACAGTTGCCTCCACATTGTTGATATCCCGCTGCTTTTTTTCCGCATCCTTGCCCTCGGATCCCTTACCTACTTCAACTCTGTCAGGAGGAGGAGGATCTGCAAGGCTTGAGCTGTCAAGAGTGGAAGATGCCAAAGGTTCTTCCATAACCATGACATCAGCACCGGCCAAATCTGGGGCAGAACGCTGCTTCCTCTTGGGTTGAGTGTGAGGACCTCCATATTTGCGTTTACGTTTGCGAGAAGACCTGGAGGACGACCTAGTCTTGCCTGAGCGCAGGCTTTAGGAGTAGCAAAAGGGAAATGAAGTCAAAGTAAGTCAAATATTGTACAACATAATGTGTTCAAATATTTATTCAGCCCTTCACGGGATCGGCAAAAGCAAAGAAAAGAAATGAAAAAGGAGAAGAAAAAGAAATAAGGGGGAACCTCTCTTCAAATGCTTCAATGATGTCGGAACAGGATTGGAGGTTTTCAAAGGGTTCCCAGGTATTGGCCGACTCCGGCCAGCCACGCCTAAACCAATGACCACAACAAACGATGTTTTAAACGAAAGAAAGAAAAACAAAACAAAAAAAAAACAAAAACAAAAAAAGACTGAATAGCATTACCCAATCAAAGGAAATAAATGAAGCTCAGTTACCCACCATTTGATAAGATACAGAACTTGTCCCTTTTGGCCCATCCATCAATTCCACCCACAGCCAGAAGCCAAAATATACAAGAAACAACAGATCATAATGGTCCCAGCAGCATCAATTTTAAAATTAAGAAATGAGAAGCAGACACACTCACAGAGATCATAGATAGGGTTTGTCTATATGTAACGGTGCTTACCTTGCGGACCTTTTTCCTCCTAACGTCTTCGATCTCGTAAAAGCCTTCATCCAGCTTAGGCCGCTCTCCCTCTCCCCCTCCCTCTCCCTCTCCCTCTCCGCCCGCGTCACCCCCGTCTTCATCCTCTTCTCGCTCATCCTCGTTCTCCTCTTCCTCCTCCTCCACCTCAGCGGTGGCAGTGGCCGCTGCCGCCTCCTCCTCCTCGGTCTCAGTTGCACCATCCACACCGAGAGTTACACCACCAACGCCATTGCTATCTTTGTCAATCGACGGTAGCGCCTGCGCGAACTCGCTTTTCTTCTTTCCGCCCTTCATACCTTAATCCTTTCTCGCTCGCTCTCTATTCCTTCTACTTTTTCTCCAAACTTGGCAAATTCGTAATTGCATAATCTGAGCGCGGAGGCCCCAATTTATAGCGGGCATGTACCGGGAAAGTTCTATTTAGCCTTTTATTTGAATCTCAGTGCGTGCAAGCGTCCCACTGGTGGTACACTAAGAATTCTTAAGAGAGCCTTTATTATGGTTTCAACCATCTACTCTGAAATCTACCAATACCCATTAATACCAGCATTTTTCTTCTTTTTTTTTAAAGTAAATCAGTCTCAACTTGCATTTAAGTTATGATTGTATATTACACACATATAATGGGTTATTAATAATAATAATTAAAATTATTTATTTATTTATTTTTAAATAAAAACTACTTCAAGGACAAGGAGTAACCGTTTTATAAGTAATCATGTTATTTAAGGCCTGTTATTTTGTTTAATTATGGACTCTTTGAGGAATTATTATGTTATTTAATTAACAGCCCGTGTTCATTTTCTTTCTCTTCCTTATATGCTTTGTTTGTTTGCTGGAAATTTTTGAGAAAGTGAAGTGAAATGCACTTTTACTCAACTTTCCAATGGGTGTGTAGTTAAGAAAAAACAAACTTTTTACAACTTTCAAAATAAAAACTTAATAATCAAACTTGTGCTTACATGATTTTATTTTTATTTTTAAGTTGGTGGGAATCTCATAAAATTAATTTCCCAACCCCCAAACTTCTTGTACAACTAAATATAAGCCTTGTCTACTTGGCATCAAAGTTGGGGTTTTATGGGGAAAGTCATCTTTTCTTTTGTGAAAGTTAGGTTTTAGGCCGTCTATGTCATGCCCTAAATCCCATACCTTTAAGGTTATGAATTTTAAAGTGTGACATTTGGATTTCTTATTTTTCAAGTCATTCATTTTCTTCCTTTCTTTTGTTTTCCAATTACATTCATACACATAATATATACGCAACATAATTTAAATCTAATATACTCTATTCCATCATCTTAAGTCTGACATTCCATTCTCATTATTCACAAGTCTAATATCATAAACAAAACCATAGTTTGACATTCAAACTAAGTAATTAATTAAAATATCTATATAACTGAAATCTCATAAATCAAACCAAAAATAATCCATGGCTTTTAAATAATCTCACCACAATGAATTTGTCTCTAAAAAAAAATTGAGACAAATAAATAAACTAAATAACAAAATGTTTCAAATCTCAAAAATAATAAATCTAAAATATAACTCTAGTCTCTCTCTCTAGCATCATCAGCATTGTATTATTAAACTTCTTCATCATCTAAAAAACAATGTTAATTTTATAAGCATGATAATTTCATTGTTGTTGGGACAGCTTTAAAACTTGTCAAGTTCATGACATATTATTCTTTTCTATCTTATGTTTTGTCAAACTTTCTCACACATTGATGTGTGTTTAAATATCACTAATAAACTTAAATTTCATAAAATTAATTATGCCAAAACAATTTATCATCAATTCTGCATTTATGATCCTATTATGTGCATGTAAACATATGTGGTGTGTTACACTCCCCCCCCCCCTAAAATATACCCAACCATCTGAATTTGATATAATTTACTTATGAAATAAGGAGGGATACTTGTCCTTCATCTCATCCTCGTCTTCCCAAGTTGCTTCCTCTTCTGAATGATTTCTTCATAGCACTTTTACATATGGACTCACATTCGAACATAACACTTGTTCCTTTATGTCCCTTCCTTTTGGGTTACCTAGTATATAAGCGAGATAACTCATCAAATTTTCTAAGGTTTCCAAATTGTCAACTCCTAAATTAAAGTTGATGGAATAGTTCCTCCTAATATCTTCATTTCTTTTGATCTACTAAATATCCATTTCACATAGAAAGGGTGCTATACAATGGCTTATTCATAGACCTATAAATCTCCCAAAAAAAAATTCTTTTTTTTTAGCATACACATTGGGTTTTCTTGTCATATTCATTTCCTTATCAATGCTTATACAATTTTTGTTTCCTTTTCACACTAGTTTTTTTTTTTTTATCACTTATTCTCATAGTTTTTTTAGTATGTTCTTCTTTTCATGGTTTATTGTCTTTTGTTTTATTTCTCAAAACTTAGATGCTTTAACATTCCTTCCTAAAACTCCAACAATCTTATTGTCTTAATGTATACATATCATTTATTATTTGTCATTACTTGTCACCTATCATTTGTTCACTTAGAACACATCATATATCACATATCACTTATCATAGGATTACGTATACAAGTGGGATACCTCCTCCCTAGCTATATACACATAGCAACCCATAGGGGATCATTGACATACAAAACAAATACAAACTAATAACCTCTAAGGGTCTTTGATATATAACCCACCTCCCTAACGGTGGAACTCACAAGTCTATGAATACTTGCATATAGTTGTATGAGTGGAGCATAAACATCTTCAAGTACCCATATACATCTTTCAAAGTGGGGCATACACATCTTTAAATTCTCGTATACATTCCTATAAGTGAGGCATGCACATCTCCGAGTGATCACATACAGCCCTACGAGTGGGGCGTAAACATCTTCAAATACCCATATACATCTTTCAAAGTGGGGCATACACATCTCTAAATTCTCGTATACAATCCTATAAGTGAGGCATGCACATCTCTGAGTGATCACATACAGCCCTACGAGTGGGGCTTACATATCTCTAAGTGTTCGCATACAACCCTGCGAGTGGGTTTTACATATCTTTGAATGCTCGCATACATCCCTACGAGTGGGTCTTACTCTTACATATCTCTGAATGCTCGCATATAGACCTACAAGTAAGTCTTACACATCTCCAAGTACTCACATACAACCCTACGAGTGGAGTTTACATATCTCGAGTTCTCATACACAGCCCCTATGCTTAAATTTGATAAAAAAAAATCACTTCACATACAATATACAATACACATTTATTTTCAACATATAATCTAACAAGAGATTCATTTCACATAACAATGTGCAATCCATTTTATTCATTATATATGAGTGGGTTAATTTCCCCCAATTATATGTAAGTGGGAAAACTCCTCCCAAGTCATATCTATGAGGAATAAACCTTCTCAATCTAAATGTTCTTATACCATAAGGCCTAACCCACATAGGGCCTTATCATAAAACACAGAACTGTGGACAAAAATATAACATGTTTCCCCTTTATCTTAATTCCATCTTCGCAATTTATGGCGCTAAATTTAATCGAAACTTCCATACATATGTTCTCGTAACTTAGCTAATTTCTTTACCAATATAAATATAAAACCTATATTAAATGCATTCATACATTTGAATTCATAATAAAACTAAAATCATAGATACAATACAAGGTCTACGTTTTTTTGGTATGAAACTAGTATGTCTTAGCTAGCATAAGATGCAAGTAGTGAGTAGTCTTAGGATCAATGAAAATTCATACATTATGAAAAGATAACAGAAAGGTACATTTGTTCATAGACTTAGAGGCCTTGACATTTTGCTCTATGATGGTGTACATACGTCCCTGCACTACTAGTCTCTATCCCCCCTACAGGCTTTGTACCCAATTCACCTTCTCATTTGAGGCAGTCTTTGATCTAAAGGCTCATTTTTCTACATTTAAAACTTACGCCAGTGTCATGATAACAAACACCCCAATGCCTTCTCCCACACTTTAGACATGTCTCCTTTTCCTCATAAACCTTTTTTCTTGAATACTTTGGTATTGTCCCTTCTATAATGAAGTCCCTTGAAACTAATTATTTTTTTTGCCCTTGTCATTATCCTTCAAAAGTTCTTCACAATCTCTGTCCACAACCATGGCGGTCTCTACCACATCAGTAAATGTCCTCAACAGTAGGGCGGTCATTCGAGTTCTAATGCTAGGATGAAATCCCCTCTGAAACTTCTTTGATTTCCTCATGTAATCTCCTGCAATGTGAGGAGAAAACTTGGCCAACTCCATTAACTTATTCTTTTGCTATAAAAATATTTGATTTCCTTATACGAGTTCCATGAACTTTATTTCCTTTGCATCCCGAACACTCTCTGAGAAATCATAATCACGAAAAGCCCTTAAGAAAATGCTCCATGTAATTGGTTCATCTTCCTCTAATGGTAATGTCTTTCAGGTGGTTCTCCACCAATATTATGTTTCACATTTCATTATAAAAATTCTAAAAGAGGCCTTTTGAAGCTCCGTGCAGCCTGTCATATCAAAGATCTTCTCCATTGCATTTTCCATGCCTCTGCCTCTAGAGGATCAAAGGACGCCTATGCCTTCAAAGGATCAAAGGAGCCCTTAAATTTGGATGGCCCCATCCTCTTTAACTTCTCAAGTGCATTATTCTCGTGCTCCACATTTATGTCCCTCGCAGTCTCATGGAATTACACCACCTCAGTTAAATCCCTGATGGATCTAAAAGCTTTATTAGGGTCATTTGATTAAGCTTGAGCAACAAAAGGAGCAGATTTACAGGGAGGCATCTTTTCCCAATATCATTGAATAAACTTAGTGTGAGAGTTCTAAAAATAATCATATCATCCTCAAATATGTCTAAATTTCATATCATGTAATGCCCCTAAACTTGAACTCAAATATAGGATCCGTAAGCGCCCCGAATTCAGATCATTACATTAGAAGCTGATGATCACAATTCAATAATAGTCTTAGGTTCTAATAATCTTACATTAAAAGAGTTCAATGATAGCAGAAGCGATATGATATTCGCATGTCCATAAGAATTTAATAAGTTACAGTGAAAATACCTCACAATGTAATCATATCAATATGTATGTAGTGGGAAGAAATTTACTATAACACTCTGAGGAGCATCAATGTATCAAAGAATTTATACAACTAAACAAGAGGACTATATAAGGGGTGCCCTTTCACCCAAACATAAACCAAAGGGAATAGAATATATATCCTCCTAAATAACATCCACTATATCAAGAGTTCAACATATGTCCAATAGCAAAAGTACAAATGAGCAAGAGAAGAGACTGAAATAACAGTGGCAAACCTCTAGAGAAGGAAGGCCTACAAACACAATCAATATGAAAAAAATATGGTTGCGTGAGTCCTAACCTATAAGCAATCATATTAACTATAAACAATATGAGGCAAAAGCATAATCTAAGTACTAACAAGTCCAAAGTCAACACAAAACTAAACAGAGACCAAAGTAATAAATATAATCATGTTAGTATGATACTGAACAATAATCATGTATCAAACTGAAGTCGAAGGTCTAACACGAAGTGCTAATTTGAATAAAGAATTTTGATTTCACAATTTGGAGTTCAAAGTAAAGTATTCGTATGTTTTGGTCAACCCCATAGGTATAGTCCACATTTATTGCAAATCCCCAAAAGTATGGCCGATATTCTTGTTATAACCCAAAGGGTAGGGTCTAGATCTCCTGATAATCCCCATAAGTATGGTCGATATCCATGTAACCAAAGAACATGGTCCAGAGTACTTTCTCACACTTAACCCTATAAGTGGACCAAAAAAGTCAAAGGTCACACTTAGTCTAGTGACAAGTCCTAAAGAGTCAAAGGTCATGCTTATCTAGATGATAAGGTCCAAATAGTCGATGGTCATAGTTAGCTTGTGATGGGGCTTGTCAGCACCCAAATTTTGACTCGGGTCATGTGATGGCATAAGGACAGCATAACAATTTTTAGACATTAGACTCTAAGCACCCTTAGCTTAGGAAGAGCCGACTTGGACTCTAAGAGGTTAGACACTCCCAAAGAAGTCTTCCTAGATGTTCCAGTTGTGAATGAATCAGTCAAAGAATCTGATTATAGCTCGGAAAACATTATTTCAGGGCAAACCCTAATCTCTCTCAAAAGCATCAACAGGACTTTGAGGGTCCACATTTTATAACTCCATTCATGTCATTAGTAAGTTTTACACCTCATGTAAGCCTTTTTGCATTAAAGCACCATAGTTGAAAAAATTACCATTTTGCCCTTCTGCCTTCCAAAGCTCAATACTCACCATCTGTCATCCAGATCATTGAATCTCTCGACCTATATAAGCCTTCTTGCCATGAAGCATCATCACATGCAAAGAATTCATATTTTCACTTTTTTGACCCACAGGCAAAAAATTACCATTTTACCCTTTCTACTTAAAGGATGACCCTTGGACCCTCAAGGGATCCCTAGAGCCTCTCCTGTGGTCCAAATGATGTAATTTTAGATCCTATGCACCCCTGAGTCTCTCTTCTTCAAAGGACCTATCACAAGTTAAACACTGCTAAAAAATGGCACCAGCTGATCTCTCAATCTGTTATAACCTTAACCAAGAAATGACCATTGTCAGAGCTCTCAGAAACTCATCCGATCTCTGAATTCAGAAAGGTCAGTCGCCATGTCTCGGCCTTGGCCTTAGTTTCAAATTTCCAGGTCTGAAAAAAGAGTTTTGAAGTCTTGAACCTCTTTAAAATCTTAAATCTTCCTCAAAAGGTCAAAAGGTTATTTTTCAACTTTTTACTTTTTTTGAGCTAGAATGCTCTCCAAGCGTTCAAATCAGGATTAGTTGATGTCCATTTCTTTAGAATTGCAAGGCCTTCGAAAAGCTGCCTAAGGAGCCAGGACTTTCACAAAATCTATTTGCTAAGATTCCCTCAAATACTCTAAAAAGCATGAAAAATCAGGTCTAAAAATAGGTGCTTGAAACGACTCTTGGGAGCGCACCAGAAATCAGAAATTCAGATAGTCAATGACCACACCACAGTAAATTCAAAGTCGTGAAACTATCAGATCCATGCTAATTTACAAAAAATCCATAACCCAGGCAATCATTTATGCCTAAACCCAGAAAAAGCTTATTTTGTCTATATTTGGCATATAAAATGCCCTTAAAAGTTCTCTAGGACTCAAAACGCAGTAAAATCAGAGCCATTTTCTTAGAATCTTTCTTGTCCTCAATAAAGCATTTCACAAATCCCTGATTTAGGGAATGATTAGCCATTCAATTCTACTAAGCTTTAGGCAGCTACAGAAACTTGATTCCGTCAAGCGACTTTGCTTTGAAAAACCCTCGACGACTGCCCGGGAATCCAACAGCCAATTTGTCAGTTTCTATGATTTCAAGACTCCTCAAAATTCAAATCCTCCAAATATGGCCTGAAGCAGCATTTTACAGAAGAACTAGCAACATCCCCTATACAATTTTATCAAGCCATTCGAAAATTGGTTTTTGACCTAATTTCCTGCTCAGGTACCGTAATCCCACACGGTTAAAGGTTGTGGATCACCTGGACCTAGGAGCATCTATCTCTGGGCCAACCTCTAATCAATTTTACCATCTTGCCCTTTCAGTTTACATCTAAGAGCTTTTTTAGCCAAAAAACCATGATTTGACCCCCTAGCTCTTTTCGTAATTTGGTTCTAATTGGACTAGGATGACCGAAACATCTGAGACTTCTGAAAATGACATTGACTGGGCCGACTTCCGAGCTTGGGAGCTCACATGGAGTGACAGCAGTGATAGGGTTCAAAAAAATAAAAAATTGAGATATTTTGCAAAGATTAGCTAAAGTAAGATATTTTGCATTTACTGCACTCTTATCTTTAGCTAATCATTCATGCCCCTTAGATTGAAATCTTGAAATTCTCTCTTTCACTCACCACCCTTAGATCCCCCCCTGAATTTTATATCCCTAGTGAGCCCCTTAGAACCGCTCATTTGGCATCTCCCATTACCCCTTTGAAAAATGCAACAAATGGGGTTGCCTTTAAAGGCATCTCCCATGCTCCCCTTCCACCTCACCAATCCATGTCAAATAAACACAAACAAATCCCCACCCTCCATCTCATGTTAACCAAGCTCATCCCCACCATTCACCTCATTTTCAACTTAGATTAATCCTAGCCTTCCACCTACTTGAACTTAGATATAATCCTAGCCCTACACCACATTTAGGATAAGGATCATCCTAACCCGCTATCCTATCATTCATATCCTCAATCCAACCCTTCATTCAACCAAATTGGGGCTATAGCCCCAATTTCGTGGTGAATAGGGTTGGCAACTATAAACCCTAAAATCAAAGAGAAAAAGAGGAAAAAAAGAGGGAAAAGCTTGGACCCACCCCCAACCCTTGGCTAGGTAAGCCTAACCTGTTCAAATCATGTTCTCCTCCTCCCCTATGTTCATTAGAAACTGTTGTGCTGCCCAATTTATGCTGGAACTCTACTCAAAATCAGGTACAAGGTAGAGGCTCAACATCCTCTATCTTGCTCTTATTTTCGACCAATTTTATTGCCGAATTTCGTTTGAATTTTGTACAAGGCCTCTTGAGAAAATTTTTAACTATATTATAATAGACATATAGAGGTAGTTAAGTATTTAATTTGGTAATTGTTTAAGCTATGGAAGTCCTCCAAATAGCCCCCCAAATAGACTTAAAAAACTGGGTCTTTTGAGACCCTATTTGTAGGAATACTTTTGATTTTTGTTTTTGATGATTCATGCATGGTTTTGAATTCAATTTTTATATGTTATTCCTATATATGTATGTCATAAGCTTGCTTAATTTTAGGATTTTTTCAAAACCCTAGAGGCTCCAAAATCGAGAAATCCAGTTGCTAGATTTTCTCCCAGCAACTAATGCCTGTTTTTTTTGTGAATTTAAAACAGGCATTGAGAAAACAGGTGTTAGGGATAAATTTAGGAGTTGAGATTTGGGACCCACCCCAGGGAGCCTTGATTATCCCAAAGTCTATTCCAAGGCATTTTCTGGTGAATGAGACCCATCCTTATGCTCCAGCACCTTTGTGGGCCCTTATTAAAATCAGGCGTTGGACAGGAATTCTAGTGTTGGGATGGATTTCAAGCATCAGGCATGGATCTTAAGAAACATTTTTTATGAAAATTAGTTAAGTGTTGAGTCTGCCCTAAGGTTATGCTTAAGACCCAGGAGCAACCCCCCCTTTGGGCCCCACTAGGGTGGCCCAAAAACCCTAAAAGGCTACTGGTTTAATACCCAATGCTTGTTTTTCTCCTGAATTAAAATTTAGGTGTTGAACAAATAGGCGTCAGCCTAGAAAACAGGCGTTAGGCCTGTAACAGATGACTGATTGACCGATTTTTGGAGATTATATCTCCACGTGGCCTGGGCCCAGGACCCCTAGGGTTGCATAGTGAAACCCTAGGAGACTTCCCCTATCCCTAACTCAGGGTCCTACAGTGCTTGGACCCCTCCAAACACCCTAAACAGTAGTATTAAAGTGCCTACTTGGTCAGGTTTCCCAACTCCTGTTTTCACCCTGAATTAAATTTAGGCATATGAAAAACAGGCGTTGAGATGAAAAACAGGCATTAGGCCTGTAACTAAAGACCAACAGTTAGCCATTATGAGGGATCAATCATCCCTCTAAAGACCAAAACCTTGAGGGGTTCTCCTGTAGATAAAAAGGATAAAATCAGGAACAATTTCTGGACTGTTCATAGGCTAACGACTGTTTTCACCTTGAATTAAAATTCAAGCATTGAGAGCTAAAACAGGCGTTAGGCCTAAGAAAAATCCAGCAAACCTCTGATTTACATAAAAGGATTTTAAACACTCAAATTCATAACTAACAAGGCATGATTATGAACACAAATCCAAGACCCATATGAATGGGAGAAGTCGCCCTAAAAAGGCAAGTATTTGGGGTGCCTTCCCCAAATGCAACTAAACAACTTACCTTAATCTCAGGAACCTAGACCAGTACCAGGAGTTAAACCCTAGACTTCCAAGTTTAGTTTTCCTTCTTTTCCCTAAAAAGGACCGACGTCTAACTCAATCGATTAACCCCGAGTTGGTGGCGACTCCGAATAAAAGCTTGAACCCCTCCTCCTAGGAAGGATCTGTCCGCAGACCAAAACCCCAGAACCAAAAGCCAATGAGGCGAGACAGCGCGACTGACGCCAGAAGTGGGCCGCATGCGGATCACCATCCGCCGATGTCCACATAATGGCGACTCCGCTAGGGAACTGGTTTAGTCTCCACATGTGTGGCTTTTTTATTATTTATGTTCATTACTTGCCTTCTCACATGTCTACATTTCTCACTTGCCTACATTTCTCACATGCCTATCTTGCTTTGGATTAGACCTAGGTTACTCAATTAGTTAGTTAGGATAACACTCCATCTCTAAACAATTACTCCAAATTGCCATGCATAGGATAGAAAAGATGCTCACATAGTTCTAGGATAGCTTGAACTAGTTAGTAGGATCAAATTCACACTTGAACAACTTGTATGCAATACATCTCTGTTATTTTCTATTTTTCACAAAATGAGTCTTAGGACATGAAATTGCACCAATACATCACTCTCATGAGCCCTTATCTAGGTTATTACCTACCAATGGACCAACATTGGATCACCACATAGGATGGGAACAATGTCTGAGCAGTTGCTATTTTTGTCAGTGTGGCCATTCCGAGTTACCCAAGCCAGTTACCACTCTATGATCCAATCTTTTTCGGGGAGGTGTTTCAACTAGTACACTTTTCTTCTAAAATCTCAAAGAAGCATGCATATTTAGTCATTTTTAGGTTTGAGTTACTTAGGCTACACTTAATAGCTTAGAGGTCTAGCTTTACGATTTGTTTGCTAGATTGTGAATGATTGCTTGCATGATTGAAAAAAAAACCAAGAATTCATATCCAATTTTATAAAATTAGTCCAAATTACTTTTTAGATAATTAAGACTGGATTTTACTTTCTTATCTAATTTTGGGTATCTCTCACCCCTTTTTCCTAATATATGTTATGCGATGGCGTAGTTTGCATAGACATCCCACGAATAAAACAAAATGTAAACCAAGCCATTCCATAAAAAAGAGAAGAAAATGAATAAGTACATTTGAGTCATCCTAAAGTTAAATCAAAATACATAATCTATCTGAGTTCATCTCTCTCAAAAGGCAATAAACAAAATAAAAAATCCCGTCTGTCCCAATTAGTCATCAAAATCACTCTCCACCTGCTTCACTGTTCCCTTCCTCCCCATACGCTTCCCACAGGAGTAAAACCGGCTTTGTCTATAATGGACAGTGTCTGCTCCCCATTTATGGCCACTACCCCCACTAGTCCTGAAGGAACTACCCTCGTCTGTCTACAAAGGGGCCACCTCCACAACGCCATTGGGCACCAGCTCTATGCACACCTCAGGCTCCCCTCTAGCCTCAGTAGAGGGCATCTTGGTATCCCCCGCATCACCACCTGCATCCCCAAGGACAGGGATCTGCCTCTATAACTACAAAACAATAAAAACTACACATGTCAAAACCTTTTAAAAGAAAATGCTTTTGAAAAAACAAGAGAAACTAACCTTACATCTTTACCTCCACCTCCTTCTTGTGGCTCTCCTTCAAAGCCGCAACCTCTATCAAGTGAGCTAGGTGCTTTTTCCCCACTAGGGTAAAGCATCTCGCCGGCTTTTGGAGGGCACTCAAGTACACCTCCCTCGCTAACCCCACCCTTGAGGTTAGTCATCAGCACCACCCCGGGCACCATCCCCATTAGATCAAGCTCAACTATGGGAGACTCCTCTTTCTTCCCCTCCTAGTAGGAGGTGTGAGTTCCTCTACGGGCAATGCCTCAGCTACCTAATAAAACTAAATAAGTCAAAAATCATCAAAAGATTTTAAAGGAAAGCCAAGTAAAGGAAACATAAAAAAAGTTTTGTGAAAAAATAATAATAAAATAAGCTTACCTGGGGCTTGATGGGGCCACCTCAAGGCCTGCAATATTGTGTGGCGCACCACTCACTATAGTCCCTGGCCCAGTCCAAGAAGACTGAGGCATCAGTACCTACCTCTCCCTTAGTGTCAATGATGTGAGGAGCTGAGTGCGGGACCACAAAGTCCTCCACGCCCACCCCAACCTGGCACCAACACCTCCCTTGAGGTACATGGTGACCTCGTTAATGGCCACCAGCAAGATCCTCTGATGGGACCAAGTCCAGGCCGAAGTCAGGTCCAGGGCAGCATCCCTCTCCAATACCCACTGGGTCCATGGATGCCACTTAACTTGCACAAAGCACAAAGCACAATAGGAGTTAGATAATGATTTATAAAATAAACAAACAAAGCAAAGCGTCATGTACTTACGTCAACAGCAGTCAGAAGGTCCAACTCTCATTGGAAGGTAGAAATGGGTTTGTGGACCTTGTGATGGGTGTTCGAGACCTTCCACCTTACAACACAAGGGAAAGGGAACACCTCCTCATCCCTTCATGTGGGGGCCTAGGAGGGGAAATGTTCATAACACCACACCTAAAAAATAGAGAATCCAGAGGTTTAATGTTATTAAAAATTAAAAAGAATAAAAGATAGAAATTAAACAAATAAAAGTAAGCCATACCTCGCACAAGAAATATATCCCCAAGAAGGCATGAGGGCCCTGCCCAGTTGAAACCTCGCTCATAGTGGCATACATCCACCCAAGAGCAGACCTACCCCAACAACGAGTTTCGACTAAGTGTAGGTCCTCCAATGCCAATAGCAGATGGAAGTACACCCTGTCGCTCTTCCCATAAAAGATAGAGTAGGTCAGCATATAGACGAGGAATGCTTGAGTGGAGAAATTGATCTTTGCCGGTGTGCTCTGATTGGTAGCCCAGACGTACTTCTTCTCAAACTAGGATGGGAGGACACCCTTCGTTCCCTTGTAATACTCCACGGGTTGAGGCCCTATGCATTGTGCCACCGACTTTGGGTCGAAGTCGTCAGTGGTAGGTGGAGGCATGCTGTCCATTAAGAGGCTGGTCATCATGAAGAGGTCCATGCGAGGTAGGCCTATCTCTCCCATAGGAAGGTGGAAGGTGTGGATAACCGGCAACCACCTCTCAGCTAAGGCCATCATCAAGGCCTTGTCTACCTTTAGCACGGGCAGACTCTGAAAAGGGCCAAAACCCATGGTCCGCACTTTGTCCTGGACATTGGAGCACATACGCCCACATAATGTTTGGACCCTAGACCAAGAGCTGTGTCGCTCCACTCGCCCCCTAGTCTGCAAAAGGAAATATATAAAAATATGTTAGAACAATGTTAAGAGCAAAACGACCCTAAAAGAAACCAAAAAGAATCAACAAAAAACTAAAATTATTGAAATGACACTAAACTTACCCTAGAAGGGGGGTGAATAGGATTTCTCAATTAATTTACCCCTTTTTAATTTACCTTGTGATTGTTATTAATTCCTTTTTCAATTTTTTCACATAAATGAGTGTGTGCTTCAATATATCTACTCAAGAATAATATCAAACATATGCTATGCAAGAGTAGTATAGAGTTTAACAATGAAGATGCAAGCAATCACACAATCACAATCACAACACAAGATTTACAGTGGTTCAGCACTTGAGCTTACATCCACTCTTCTAAAGCTCACTATTGAGCTTAGGTATATTTTATTTAGATACTATTACAACTTTGGTTAATATACAAACTTATCTACTTGCTCAATAGTAAGATAAACAACAACACTCGGTGTCTCTAATGAGTGTACACTACTTCTGGTGTCTCTGGTGGAGGTAGTCAAGCTTCTAGTGTCTCCGACTGAAACAAAACAATAAAAATAATGAATGTAAATGTAAAGTCAAGTAAATATTACCATAATATGGTTAATGTTGATAGTTCCTTAAATGTGGGATGCTCCTTGTTGAGCTAATATGCCTTAGCTACCCACAAGCTCTAAGTACTTGGTTGGAGTGCTCATTGAGCTCAACTAAATGTGAGTTTCTCTTGGGAAAGTTCTCACCACAACCTCTCCTCAATAGTAGAAGTGATGCTCAATAGGAGAGAAACAATGAGAGAGAGAAGTATAGAACGCTAGCTACTAAACCTTAATAGTTTGTAGGCAATGGAGGTTTGCACAGTGAAGAGGTCTCTCAAAATAGTATGCCTCCTAGCTCTCTTAAAAATAACTTAGAGTGTTGGAGATTACTTACCCTAAAGGGAAAAAGTCCCTCTTATAGTAGGGAAGAGCATCCATGGCCTTAGGATAGGCATATGAAAAATAGAGGAGCTTTTTAGGCCTTTAGATGAATCAAAATGAGGTTCAAATTTCAAAACTCTCCCCTAAAATTTTGTGAATTTTTTCCAAAAAATTCCCTCTAAAAAAATTGGGGGTTTTGCAATCGATTTGGGATCCCAATCGGTTGCAAAATCCATAACCAATTTGGGATCCAAATCAGTTGCAAATTCCCAATTGATTTCGAGTGCCTCTTAGGGCCTAAATCGATTTGGGGTTTTGTAATCGATTTGGGTTCTGGGAATTTTTCTCAAAACTCTTAGCAAAATCGGTTTGGGCCTATTGGTTTTGGCCTCAGGTGTGATTGACTGAGATGCAAAATAGCATCGAAACCGATTGTGAAACTCACAATCGGTTTTGACTGAAATTTTATAGACTTTAGTTTTGGGCTGAATTCTTTGGGCAATCCTTGGGCATCCAGGTTTGGGTATTCTTAGGGACCCTAAACCATGTCTAGAATTATTTTTAGACACACAACATTATATGCATGATATATACCTTCCTTAGTGTGCCTCTTCCTGATGCTCTTGCTTGGCCTTTAGTCCTTCTTGGCTCATGATATGAACTTGTGAGCTCACATAGGACACTTACAAGACTCCTAGCACTACCTATATGCCCATGGGATTGACATACATCAACAATCTCCCCCTTGTCAGTTCCATGGCAAAACCTCAATACACATTTAGATGCAAATTACATTAATTTCCCACAACCCAAATACATGGACTCAACAATACATAAGAGTAGGAGTTTAATGCAATAGTCTTGAAATCACTTATGCTTTGAGTCAATAAGCCCTGCAATCATAACCACAAAACAACCACCTTTCTCATGCCAAATGGCTAATGTATAAACAATATATATGAATAGTGTAAAGCATGAGAGAATATGAATAGAATGCGCATCAAGTGAGTTGTTTTGATTTTTAATTTGATGTTGATGATTTAACCTTTTTAACTCCCCCTATGTTAGTGCTCTCTCATATCCTTGTACATCTCATATCCTTGTACCTCTCATGCATGTCCTATGTGAATTGAGTGACCCCCTTCACTCTCACATCATCTCCATAAATGCAAATGTAATGTGGATTTGAATGTATGTTTCCCCCTTTTTGGGCAAGAATTGACAAGTATAGAAAAAAATAACATAGACAAAGTCAGAGATAGAGAGAAGATAAATGGACAAGCAAAATGAATATATAGCAAGGACAATGAAAATGCCCAATGGGCTACAATAAGTGGTCCACAGGGGATCATCCCCCAAGTACAAGTCATACACAAAAAAAATCCAATAAGGAAAGCCCCTATAGTGCATGATCATCTATACACCAAAAAATAACATAACACATCACTCAGAATCACTACTCTCAGCTCCATCCAAAGGCTATGCTTCCTCATCGTCATCATTGTCTCCTCTATTATCAACATCATCTCCATCACCAGCATCACAGCCATCATTAGCAGCTCCATCATCCTAGACTGCCACCTCTCAAACCACCCTAACACCTAGTGTAATAGTAGCCTCATCCTCTGACTGAGGATCTGCATTAGCTATGGAGATTGCACCTCAAACCTGGTCGAGGCCTTGGGCTCAGAGTCAAATGCACTCACTGATCCTAAGTGGATGGGATGCTCTGGATGATCAGGGTTGTAGCACGCTGCAACTTGCTTCTGGTTGGAGGCCAAGGTCTTTTAGTTCTTCAAGATTTTAGAAACCTTCCTGACCAGGGTGAGAAGGAGGGTCATCATCAAGGTACGTGTAATGGCGGTGTGTGCAAGTGAGGGTCTAGCTGTGAGGCCTAAGGTTGTATTAAGTAGGCCCATCTTCTGGAGGGTGCCATGCCCTACGGCCTTCCTAGCTTTGTGACCCTTAGGTACGATTTTGAAGGGCACCTTTGCTGCCTGAAGAATGTGGGTGATGATAGTGGGATAAGGTAGGTTCCCAGTCGAATGTGCTGCCTCATGTGACTTGATCATCGTGTGGCATAGGATGGTTGGGAGATCAATCTGATGGTTGTTAAGGATCCCATCAATGAGGTAGGCAGTGTCATCCATCAACACACTCCTATTTGTGGTAGGGAGTATGTTGTATGTAAAGATGTGGTGGAGGACTTAGACAATGGGCCGACACTGCTTATGCGGCTGATGGTCGAGCTAGTTCATGAATCGGATATGCCAATGGACCATTTTTCCTTTCTGCTCCATGGTGAGGCAAGGAATCGGATATGCCATTGGAGCGGGAGGATGAGGTACCCCGAAGATCTTGGAGATGATGGTGGGGTTGACCTCAACAAGGGTGTTGCACACCACAGTCGAGAATGAGAGTGCCTCGTTGTTAGTATCAAACATGTTCCTGTAAAAGATGCAAGTGGCCTCTTCCTAGATGGGCCCTGACACTAAAATGAAGGACATCCATCTTTGTCCTTCTAGTCGCTCTATCAACCAAGTTATCTATAAGGTCTTGGCATTGATTGATCTCTCTGTGATAATGGAGTGACGTGAGAAGATGCACTAGTATCTCTTTAAGTTCATGGCATCGTGGCAAGGAGAAAAAGAAGCAACAAATCTCTTCGACCACTTGGGTGGTGGTGACTAAGTCACTGTTCACTTCCCAGGGTTGCTAGGAGGGTTAGATGAAGATCCATCCTTAGACGTGGTTATCTTGGTGCGAGGAGGTATGATCACATTACTAGAAGATGAGATCTCAAAGGGAAAACCCAAAAGTGGAAAATGGAGGCTCTGGGAGAAGAAGAGAGTTCATTAGAAGTGAAAATGACAAAAAATGAACCATTTTTCTCTTTTAAAATCACATGCAATTAATTGGACAAAATACCCCCAAAATCGATTGCAAGTCTTGCAATTGGTTTAGGCTAAATCGATTGCGAGTTTCATAATCGGTTTGTGGAGAAATCGATTTTGAAACTCGAAATCGGTTTGGGGCGAAATCGATTTCGAAACTCAAAATCGATTTGGAACATGGATTTTTGGATTTTTATCCCTTTTTTCTTGAAGTAGAACCCTCCACTCACTACCACATACTAACCTATGCATGCATAGATCAATGATCATTTCCATGTCCCACCACAACCTCGGGAGAATCACACATGATCCCCTTATATGGTGCACAAACCTATAATACTCCAAAGATACTCAAACTGCTTGAAATCAAGGAGTTTTGTTAGAATGTCTACTAATTGAACTTCAGTCTTGACATAATCTAAGGCTATAACCTTTTCTTCCACCAATTATTGGATGAAGTGGTGTCTTATGTCAATATGCATTGTCCTAGAATATTGGATAGGGTTCCTGGAGATGTCAATGACACTTTTGTTGTCTACAAATAGACTCATGGTGCCTCACTCTAACTCGTAATCTCGAAGCATTTGCTTTATCCACAAGAGTTGGGTGCATCCACTACCAGCTGTGATATATTCAATTTTGTCAGTTGATAGAGAGATGGAGTTTTGTTTCCTACTATGCCAGGAGATAAGACTATTGCCTATATAGAAGCAACCTCCACTCGTGCTCTTGTGATCATTCACATCGCCAGCCCAATCAGCATTTGAGTACCCATCTATCTCAGATGTGGTATCAAATGGGTACCATAAGCCAAACTCCAAAGTCCCATGGACATATCGGATAATCCTCTTAGCTACCTTAAGATGTGATTCTCTGGGGGCAGCTTCGTATCTAACACATGCACCTACATTGAATGTAATATCTGGTC
>JAOXJP010278238.1:0-34077 GCA_025762735.1 Platanus orientalis | reverse complement strand
TTATATAATTTTTCAACTTATATTCTCATTTAATAAATATATTTTTATTTTTAAAAAATACTTTTATTTTGAGTTGATCCTACGGTTTGACCAGTGACCCACCGGTTGAACCATTGACCCGATGACCCATGTCCTCAACCGGGTCAATGTCCGGTCGGGGGTTTAATAACTATGGTTCTGGTTGGGTTTATAGGCACTATAAAAAGGTTTAAAGTATTGGGATTGTGCACTGTATTGCACCTTGGGGATATGGATATGTATTGCATATCGTGGAGTATCACGAGGAAACGCTTGAAAAAGCCGTGAAACGGTAGGAAACAGGGTGAAACACTAATTAAACGAATGAATTTTTTCTTATAAAACTCTAGGATTTGATAAAATAAACACTAATACACTTATGAATCATTACATATAGAAAAAAAACCATCTATGATGGTTGGGAGAACCATTACCTTCATGACATACATTGTTGCCTATGGAATCTATGGAAACACTATGTAAACCTTGAAAATTTTTAATGAAGCTGTAGGAGATGTTATAATAAGCATCATTGAACACTTATAAACCATTATAGTTCATTACACATTTGGGTTTCAATTGTTGGAAACTGATACCCTCGTGACACATCTCTGAAATTTTAAGTGTTAGAGGTTGATAATTACATTATGCATTGCAGAATAAAGCTACAAATTCACATAATCAATGACACAAATGTTTAACTCAAACATAATGCTATTCGTTGATAATGCAAAGTATTACAAAAGTACAACTACAAGAGTAAAATTGGAGAAATATAATATAATAAAATATATAAATAGTAGCAATCCAAGACTCCCAACTCAAAGAAAAAAAAAAAAAAAGATCACAATAGAACATAGAGAAACAACCACAATATGTTTCACAATGTTCTATCATATTTGGAGTAGTTTTTTGATTTTATTTCATTTTTGTAATTGTTAATTAATTTTTTATTAAAAATTTAAGAAAAATTAAGAAAATACATAAAAACATAGTAGAATCAAGAGAAACATACACAATATGTTTCAATGTATTCTAATATGATTCCAGTATTTTTTCAATTTTTTTGTCATTTTTATTATTTTTATTTATTCAATAAATATATAAATACAAAAGATAATTTTATTTCAAAAACATATCTAATTGACATATTATGTAGATACTAGGTTGTACTATTTTATATAAAAAAATAGACCAAACAATGTCCATTTGATGTGTTTTTAATTTTTAATTTTAGTTTTTTTTGAATAAATAAATATTTTTATTTCTCAAAATAACTTTTAACTTCATGAATGTATAGATCTATCACATATGCATGATATATAAAAATCTAGAAGGATTGGAGCAAAAATAGGACACTTACTGAAGTTGTTGATGAAATTTGGTGTTTTAGCTTTGATCCTTCGATTCAACCCAAACACAAGTTTTAAATTCAAATGGACTCAAGCAGAGGCCTAGATTTACCTAAAGAAAACTAAATCTATGAGTTTTTTTGCCAAAATAATGGGACTTGGGAGGTTTTTTTAGATCAACAATATGGTATGGCGAGACATGATATATGTGGTAAGTCATAGTTTTAACGGTTTTCTTAAGAAGATTTCACTCGTATCATGAGACACATGTGATACGGGCCATGATATGCCACAGTTTTCAACTCGGCGGGTTTATTGTACCCCCAACCCGTGATACCAATACGTATTGCGGGCTACGGCGCGTATTCTGCAATACTTTAAACCATGCACTATAAATCCATCATAGGATTTTTTCTTGTGATTAGTTTACTTGGCCTAGTAGACACTCATTGTTCTCTTTTTAGACTATAGTCTAGTAGGTCTGTCCTCGTCAATCTTGTTTGAGAATGAACATGAATAATTGCATCTGGGGGGAAGAGGTAGAAAAGATGTGGGATGCAAACTAGGAATCATTGGCGGAAAGAGATAATATGAGAAGGTGCCAAAATCTGTAAAGCAGATAAGTGTGACACCCTACTACAGACAGGATACAATGCCAATACTGTACGCTCTGGAGCTACATTTTTAACTCATAAAATTTTTCTTATTTTTCTTTTTTTACAAAAAACATATTAATCTACTATAACTGTTATTGGGGTTAGGTTTTCCTGTAGAAGGATGCAGAGAAGGAAGTAAGAGAGTTTGAGAGAGTTAAACTGAGGGAAAAAATTTTCTGACCCTTTTCCTCAGCATTTACTTTACATCATTGTCTCTCTTGATTGATGTAGGGAACCCATTCTCTGTTTCAATTGAGAAAATAAATTCACCAAAAAGAAACTACAAACAATAAAATACTGAAAGGAATCATCGTCGTTAGCTTTCATTATGAGTTGATTTGCATGAGATGGTTGAGACCGTGCTGATCAATGAAGATTTGGAGAAGTCTCATCTCGTATTCTAGAGGATTTCATTCAGATGGTAGTTGTGGGCAAGATTTTGACAATTGACCTTTATTATTTACTTTTGGATAGATGTATTATTGCAAGTGCTTTGATGAAAATGTTTGTAATCTATTTATCCATTGCAAGTCAGTTAGATGCTTTTGGTTTGGGGTAGTTCATGAGATATTCTTGGCAGCTTCTGTGACCATGTTGTCCTTTTAGGGTGGGGGTAAAAATACTTTGGCATTTGCTTCCCTATGCTCTTTGTTGGGGGTATTTGGAAAGAAATAGAAGGGACTTCAAGATTGTTAGCCATTCTTTGACATTAAATAACTTCTCTCATGGAATGGTTATCCATATTGGAAGAGTTTAAGGAGGCTAACTAGGCAAATTTTGAGAGGAGCTGGTTCTCTATTTTGTATGTTGGTGGTGTAATATTTAAAATTTCTTTTGTTTTATGCTCTAAAGTGAATGCTTTCCCCTTTTCTGATACTGTTTCTAATTCAATAAAATACATCTCTTCGTATTTGTTAAATAAAAATGTGTAATTTTATTCTTCACATAATAGCTATCATGACAAACTCTAAATTTTCCATTCTTCTGCAGCTATGTTTGGCTGCCTCCAAATTTTTTGATTTTAAGTTGTTGGTATCAAGCTTGTGGAATAACTTCATTAGTGTGACAAATTAATTTCCAGCTTGTGTTTCTTTCAATTTTGTCACTGGTATAATATATGATGTAGAAAAGAGGTGCTGAGCATTATCATTTGCAAGTGGCTCCAACTCAAAAGTTATATTAAATTTAAATGTATGAAAGAGTCAACTTGAATGACTATTTTTTATTGTCCTGTTAGGAAATGAAGAAAATAATGTGTAACCTTGAGATATCATGTCCTTGTTAGTTCCTGGCTGGATTTGAGCACTCCAGTAGAACTTTTATTATTTATATTGGCCATTTGAGTTATATTTTTGGTGACATGAATATAATATTGTTAAGATTTCTACAATTAAAGGTGTAGTATCTGATATAGGTACCGCATATATGTTGAAATGTTTGGGTAACATATCATTTGATACGCAAATATTGTAAATCTTTGCTGCCAAAAATATGATTACAATGTGGGAGCTTGAAATATGTTTGCTAGGATTATCTTTCAGAATATACCAATGTTTTATAAAAATTGACTTGGAGATTATTCTGACAAAGGGATCGAGATGTTTCAACCTGATTATATCACCAAATGAATGAATCTACCAATCGATCTTTGATATCTGGCAGCATAAATCAACAAAAGCTCATCATCATCATCTCCTAACTTGTGATTTTATTCAATAGAAATGTTAGGTGGTTCACACCCTAACATGCTTTTTTTTTTTTCAAAATATCAAGGACTTGTTTTCTTTGTGAAAAAAAATTCTTTTCTGAGATCAAGCAACTTGAAGCCCAAGAAAGTATTTCAATTCCCCTAGATCCTTGGTCTCAAATTCCTTTTGTAAGTGACTCTTGAGCTTCTTGAATTTTTGTACATCATTGCTTGGTGTAAATGTTTCTTGATAATAAACTTAATGTCTTTGTGTATCCTTTTGGAATTACCTTAGCCTTGTACTTCTCAATTAAGTCATCAACTTTATACTTGACAGTAAAAACCTACTTGCAACCTACAAGTTCCTATCCGTTTGGTAAATCTACCATTCCCAAGTATCATTTATTTCATGAGTTCTAATCTCCTCTCACATGGCTTCTCTTCATTTTGATTGAGACATAGCATTTGAGACACTAAGAGGAACAAAGATTGAAGACAGAGTGGACAAAGGCACAATATGAAGACGACACAAAATTATATGAAACATGATTGGATATAGGATGTTGAGCACATGATCGAACTCTTTTTCTAATCGCAATAGGTAATTTAGAGTCCTCAATGACTAGGGAAATAGAAGAAGGAATGAGATTAGTTAATTTAGCTGGATTAGAGGGGAGATACCATGACAAAGTGCACAATATCAGGTAGGCCTTCTGTTAACAGTGAATTAACCAATTCTCACAAAACCTTAAGGTGTTAGGAGGAGATATAGGAACTAACATACTTCAACACCCCCCATGAGGAACACTGTTCTCTCTTGAGAACACTTGAGAATTAGGGGCAAATCCACAACTCATGCACACATGTGCAATACTACATCTGGGAGAATACTTTTACTAATACGGGGATTTGAAGTCACGATCTATCTTGGATTACTATGTTAATTGTGAATTAACCAACTCCCCTAAACCCTTAAGGTGTTAGGAGATTCATGAATTCATATACTTTGAGACCCCCCTCATTAGGAGGAACACTAAACTCTCCTAGTGCATTTGATGCTTTAGGAGAACAAAAAAAAAAAAAAAAAGGTTTGTACTTTTGATAAAGAGCACAATGGCATTTTGCATAGCATCATTTGTTTATTCTGGCGATGAGGTTTATTCCGATGTGGAGTTCTATTCCGGTGAGGTGCTTTAAGGCGTGAATCGAGTATTCAAGTTCGATGGTGAAACAATCTATTGTTATCGAACGTATATCGTTTGAATTTAGTGATGAGTAT
This sequence comes from Platanus orientalis, assembly GCA_025762735.1. NCBI lineage: Eukaryota > Viridiplantae > Streptophyta > Magnoliopsida > Proteales > Platanaceae > Platanus > Platanus orientalis. The sequence goes on along the minus strand of JAOXJP010278238.1, from coordinate 29,085 downwards.
GACAAAAACATTCATGTCATGCGCATTACGGAGAGACGTAAAGTTTTTTTTTTTTTTTGCATTCATTAGGTTCAAGTGGGCCTTGTTCAGATGGTTCTGTGAAGTGGTGGACTTGGGTGCCGGGAGTCGGACCCCAATGCCATTATTAGATCTAAGGATAATGCCACTCATGATCTTATCATAAAGGGGAGGATTAATGATCTTGGATTTTATTTGATGATCTCTAGAATTCTTAGATCTGGTATGGAACATTCTATGTTCAACTCTATTGGTAAGGAGACATCTGGATGGGCCAACGTGGCTTATGTGCTCTGACGATCATTTTGTGATATGACTCCACTAGCTTTGAATCCCCTAGACCTGTCTTCTTTCTCGAGTTTGCCTAGTGTCGTTAAGCCTGTCTCTCCTCTCGTGGGGTTTGGAAAGGAAGTTGGTTTTGAGATGTTTCAGTGTGACTTGGATTGGATGATTATTGTCAACCAATCAAGTGATGACCGTGATGAAGAGGTGTGGTCTCAGGTGATCGTTTGTTCACGGCATAAGGAACTTTTTGAGTGGAAAGAAATTGTGATGGGTGCTAAACATTGGTTGTGCTTTGGGTCATCTCTTACCTAGATACTGGTTGATGTGGATAAAACGATTTTTATATGTGCATCGGTGGAGGATGGAAATTGTTTATGTAGCTAGGGTAGGAAGACATCGCCAAGGGTGGTAGATTTCGAGTTTATTCACTAGGATCCGAATCTATTCGGTATTTGATATGACTCTCATCTTAAATGCACGTGGATCCTTTTATGGGGATTGCCCTTAAATTTATGGAAGATCGACATGTTTTAGGTGATTGGGAATCCATGCAGGGGTTTGAGGTTTATTGATCGCCAAACTTTATCTTGTGAGGAACTTTAGTGGGCTTAGTTGGAATTGGAAGAAGGTGAGCTACTCTATATTCCTCGACTTATTCGGGTGGTGGATCATGAGAAATGTTTTCTAATCTCTATCATTATTGAAGGTGATATCTTAGTTGCCAAGTTTTCATTCAAGCAGGTGCAGGCAGGGGATGAGTATGGGTTTCTACCATCAGAGGTGGAGAAGGTGATGCAATAGGGGGTTCCGGTGATGGAATATGCGGTGTGCTCGAGGGGTCTGTGCTTGGATGGGTCCTTGCTGTTGGGACCTGCTAGTGTGGTACCACATATGCCAGTGGAAAATTTGAATTTGAATTTGAATTTTGATATTGAGATGATGCAGCATCCAATCAGACATGATGGTGTGTGTGGCTACCGCTCCTTATGTCTCCTCAGAATTTCTATGTAGAAGAAGCAACGACTGGATTGGTAAGCAGGACTGTGATGCAGAGGGTCTCTATGAAGTGCAAGATGATTTAATGCTTAGCCAGGGGGATTCTTTAGTCCAGAACCTTCCCCAGCGAAGGCATTGTGTTAGCTCTTCCTCCCATCTAGCTAATGTTGACGTTCTTTTGGCTTATTCTAATCGGTTAGTGGATGGAAATAGGATACGTTTTGATGGTCTTTTGGTTAATCGGTTTGTCACTATAGGGGCTATTAGGGAATTGAATTTGAATCCGAACCCGAAAGGTTTCTAGTGTCTAATGTTACCTTAGAGCTAGATCTGGTTTCAAATAATGGAAGCATTTTAGGTGGGTCTAATTGTTGGAGGCCTGTTAAGGGGAGTTGCCTAGCCTAGTTTGATTTGATCCATCAAATGACGTTAGCCCAGGCCCATTTTGTATTAAGGGTCCAGACAAACCAAGTTATTATGGCCCAAGATCTCGTGTTTGGAATTTCTACTTAGTTCAATCAGGGGTGTCTTCTTGAGACTCCTGGCCAGAAGTTTGATCACATTGTTATGTGGGTGGAGCTTCAGGCTATTGGGTTTGTAGTGTCTATTGAGGATAGGGCTACAATGGAGATGACTCGGGTGAGCCCCTTGGGCGGTGGAGAATTGGTTCACATCCACCATAATTTTGCCAATTTGGGTCTCCGGAGGGGTTGGTCCTCAATTTTCCCTCTTCATGGTGTTCGAGCATTGAGAACTTGATCGAGATAGAGGAGATAGTGGGTGAGGAAACAATATGTGGGGATTTGGGGGTTTGTTTTGATCTGTTGTCTTCGTTGTTTGACGATGTGGAATTTTAGCTTGTGAGTTTAAATTGTAAGGCGATGGAGGGGCTGATGCATAGTCCAAATCTGATTGAATTCTCTTCTTCTAGATAGTCTGTTGTTCCAAGAGGGAGGATCTGGTTTGATGACCTTGATGTTATGGGTGTTGATTTCATGCTTAAAGATGTCAATCTTATGGGGATTATCAAGGTTTCTATCGAGGACTCGTTACCCTCCAAAAATGATGGTCCTCGGCTGAGGTTGAGCAGCTCGCGGACTTCCCTAATATTGGCACTAGTCTATTCCATGTCTCCTATTAGCCCTTTGGTTAGTGTACGTCCGCTTGTGGATGGGGATCGCCCCTTGTTGAGGTTTCACCATACTATAGGTACTTCTTTGTAGGTGGAAAAGGGGAATGTGGGACTTATGGTTAAGAAAAAAGATGCTATCATTTCGTGTTGTCCAGACCATGTGCATGAAGAGGACTCTACTAGTTTTCATCAAAATCTCCAAGGTATATCCTATTTAGTTTCCTAGTTCCATTCTTCTACTTTGTTGTTTGATCTTGATCTTTGTAGAGATTATGACAGGCCGGTTCATGATGACAAATTTATTCAGGATTCTCTTAGGGTTTCTAGAGATCCAAATGCCAAAATTGGGTCTATGGGAAATCATCTAATGTCTTTGGAAATTCAGGGGTTGGTTGAGAGCGGGAATATCATTGACAATAATCCTTTAGCTATGGTGGAGAGAGTGGAAGAGGATTGGGGTGGTGGGCACTTGAGTTAGATATTATAAACAAAAAGGGTGAGGTTACTCCGATTAGAAATCATGTAGATGTGCCTTGTCTATTACTTAAAGGTGTCGAGGATCACAATGAAGAATTCTTATTTGAATGGTTGGTGAATAAATTGTGGGAGTTAGACTCCTTTATGGAGTTATCTTACGATGGATGTAAAAAAGAAACTATGGAATTGTTTAGATTGATAGAGCTGGAAAGTAGAAAGGAGTTGGGAGGGGGTGAGACTATGTCTGTGATAAACAAAATGTTAAAAAATGAATTGAAAAAATTGGAGGGTAGTATCAATTATGATTGGAAAGCAGCTAATGTGAGTGAGGAGAGGATGAGGAAAGGAAAGGGTGTTGTGTATGTGTTATCAATGGATTTAAAAATCTTGTGTTGGAATGGTTATGGGTTTGGGAACAAAGATAAGAGAATGAAGATTAATCAATGTATAAATTAAGGATGTTTGTGGAGGAGTGGGTTTTTGTTGGGTTGTATGGCCCTCTTAGGAGGAGGGATGTCGATGAGTTCCATGTTGAGTTGGATGATCTAAAGGGTCATTGGAATTTGTTGTGGTGTATTGAAGGGGATTTTAACTTGATTAGATCTCTTAGAGAAAGAAAAGGCGATAGGCGGTGTGATTCTAGTATGGAAAAGTTTGGTGAGTTTATTGAAAGGTGGAATTTAATTGATGGTCCTCTTAAAAGGGAAAGATATACTTGGTCAAACTTTCAGGAACATGCTTCTTTGACTAGACTTGATTGCTTCCTTTTCTGTGTTGAGTGGGATGATCTATTTCTTGCTTGTCATCAGAGGGCCTTATTTATAAATATTTCGGATCATAATCTCATCGTGTTGGAGTTTAATAGGTCTATTGAGACTCCTTTCCCTTTTAAGTTTGAGGAGATGTGGTTTCTTAAGCCATACTTTTTGAAGGTGGTGGACAGTGAGTGGAATCGTATGGTTTATCTTGGTAACCCGAGTAAGGTTTTTACCTGAAAGTTGAAACCTCTTAAGCATCGATTGAAAAGTTGGAATAAGAATTCAAGAGGTTCCTTTAAGGCTATTATGAAGGCTTATAGTAAGAGGATTAAAGAGTTGGATCTTCTTGAATAAGAGAAAAATTTGACTAGGGGAGAAAGTGAAAAGTGGAATTAGGTGAGAAATAAGTATCTTCTGTTAGCTATTAAAGAAGAGACATTTTGGAGGCAACGTTCTAAGGTTAAGTGGCTTAGGAAGGTGATAAGAATGCTAAATTTTTCCATAAAATGTCTTCCTTTCATAAAAGTGCTAATGGTATTATTGGCTGTCGATTGATGGTATTTGGTCCAAAATTAAAGGAAAATTTGGTTGGAGGTGGAAGAGTACTATCTTTAGTTACAGACAAAAGATCATTATAATAGGCATTTGCTTGATGGTATGGCATTTGATCGGATTTTGGCTAATGAGAAGAATTTGTTGGAAATGAGGTTTTATTAAGAGATTTGGAAGGTCGTTCCGGGTATGAAAGGGAATAAGTGACTTGGTTTGGACAGTTACACTATCTCCATTTTTCATAAATGTTGGGACATTATCAAAGGGGATTTGTTGGAAGTGTTTGAGGAGTTTTATTATTTGGAAGAATTTTACGAACATTAAAATAATACTTTCATTGGTCTGATTCCTATGAAGCATAATTCCAAGAGTTTGAAAGATTATCGTCCCATTAATCATCTTAGTAGTGTGTATTAGATCATTTTTAAGGTCCTAACCTTTAGATTGAAATTAGTTATGAATGTCATTATTGCTCAACCTCAAAAGTGTTAATATTCAACGAAGACAAATTTTTAATAGTGTCCTCATTGATAATGAGTGTATTGAGGATAAAGGGGCTTTAGGTAGAACTGGGTAGATTTTCAAGTTTGATTTGGAAAAAGCTTATGATCATCATGTCAATTGGAACTTTTTAGATTACGTCTTTAATAGGATAGACTTTGGAGTTAAGTGGAGAATTTGAATTTTTTATTACATTAGATCTATCAAAATTTTAATTATGGTGAATGGTAGTTTGACGGTTTTTTTATTTTTATTTTTTTTATTTTAGAAATTTGATCGGTCTACGACAACATGACCCCCTTTGCCCCCTTCTATTTTTTATGATTTTTGAGGTGTTGAGTAAAAGTAAAATGCTAGGAAGGCCAAAGGGGAGTTTATTCCAGGATTCTGGGTGGGGCATGGGGGTTGTAGGGTTTCTCATCTGTCGTTTACTAAAGACACTATGAGTTTTTGTGATGCTGATGTGAGACAATTAGGTTTTCTGCGATGCCTTCTTTGTTGCTTTGAAGCGGTGTTGGATCTGAATATAAACTTGGCTAAAAGTGAGTTATAGATTGGAGTGATCTCAGGAATTGATAGTTTGTCGTGGATTTTTGGGTGTAAGATCAGCTTTTTACTGTCGTCGTATCTTGGTTTACTATTGGGGAGGGTTTGGGAGCCTATTATTAAGCGGATAGCCTTCCATCTTGAGTCCTGGAAATCTTCTCTTTTATCAAAAGGGGGTAGATTAACTTTGTTGAGGAAATTAAGTGAAGTACTCTCGATACAAAGTATGGAAAGGTGTCTATAACTTCCCCATCAAGACCTACCCCCCAACTTAGAGTAGCTCAAGTCTACCTTGGCTTCCATCCTAAATTAAATCTTTTCACTCTTTACTATTCTGGTGTCGGTGGCTACTAAAATCAAGTTTAATTTTTGCCATTTTGTTTGGAATGACTCTGATAGTCATCATTGCTTTCATTTGGTGGATTAGAAGACTATCTGTAGACCTATGCACGATTGGGGTCTTGGTGTGAGATCAATTCGAAGCCATAATAGGGCCTTGTTAGCTAAATGGTTATGGAGATTTGGGGTTGAGAGTGATGGTCTATGACGCAAAGTAGTGGTGACTAGATTTGGTTGATTTCGGAATGAGAGAGTAAGGAGGTGTGAGGGAGGCATGGTTGTGGGATTTGGAAGTCCATTTGGAAGGAGAAAGAGGTTTTTTGGAAGTTTATTCAGTTCAAATTAGGGTTTGGTAGAGAGATTAGATTTTTGAAGGCTAGGAGGGTGGAAGAGGCTCTGCTAAAGGAGTCTTTAAGGATCCTTTATTCTCTGGCTCTTGATCAGGCTCTTGATCATTTAGATAGGGTAATGGATTCCTTTAATGGGTTTAGTACTATTTAGGTTTCCAGACTCTGTAGAAACTTGAATGATTGAGAGTTAGGTGAGGTGATTGGGCTTGTTAGGATGTTTGATGGCATCAGACTAGATCCCTCTTTGATTGATGGCTTGGAGTGGTTCATCTCTAGAAAAGGTAGGTTTACCCCTAATTCTCTCTATTCGGAGTTGATCAACGATAGAACCATCTCGTTCCCACATAAAAGCATTTGGATCCTGAGTATCTTATCAAATGTGTCTATCTTCATTTGGAATGCGTTTTTGGATAAAATTCTCACCCTAAATCATTTACAGAGTGGAGGTTGGAACTTGGCAAATAGATGTATCCTTTGCTTGAAGGAGGAGCAATTAGTGGATCACTTGTTTGTGTATTGTGATATGACGACTTTGGTTTGGGGCTTCTTTCTCTCGTACCTTAAGATTTCTTGGTCTTTTCCTTACTATTTTTGTGAGTTGACCTTGGCATGGTGGATCTGGGACTTTAAGGCATTGCATTCTATCATTTGGGTGGCCCTTCCAAGGGCCATTTGTTGGGGTTTGTGGAAGGAAAGGAATTTGAGAAATTTTGAGGACAATATTAGGAGTTGGGAGGAGTTGCTTATGTCCATCTATCAGGCTCTTTTTTATTGGAGTTAAATTAGGGTGGAGTCTGTGAGTGGGGATTGGTAATCCTTACAGTGTAAGGAGTTGTAATTTTTTCTTTTTGTTTTTCCAATTTGCTTGGTCTTCTTTTATTGCTTTTGTTTTTTGTCTAGCTTCACCTTTTGTATGAAGTCTTGCTTTGTTTTGTCGCTCGTTGTCTTCAATAAAATTCGTCTTGATACCTTCAAAAAATTAAACAAAAAGGGGACACTCGGGGAGCTAGGTGCAACTCTTTTATTAACACCTTCTTTACATTTGCAACTATTTTCTCATATCCATTGGAAAGCCAGATTTACTATTGTCTCCAACTGCATTAACACGATTATCTCTACTGCATCCAACATCAAACAAGTATAACGGAACAACAAGTGTATTGAGTGTAAAGGAAGAAGTCATCTCTTTACTCCCAGACTTTCCTTGAAGAGAGAACTTTTTGCTTGAAAAGAATGGGATAGATTTAAAGAAGTTTATATCCATGGAAACAGAACATTTTTGAGTGGAAAAATGGTAACATTTATAACCTTTCTTTGTAGGACAGTATACAAAAAAAGCATTTCAAGGTTTTGGGATCAAGTTTGGTTTTATCGGATATATGAACATGAACATAGCAAATACAACCAAACATTTTGCGTGGAATGGAAAATGCAGAGGAATTTGTTAAAGCATGGAAAGAGGTGCTCTGATACCATGGACACACACACACACACACACAAACACACATCACTGTAGGTTTTGAAGCCTCTTGATTTTCTTTATTTTTAGGATGAATAACGGTGGAAAAAATGAATCTTTTCCCATGTATTTGAACGCTTTTAGGTTGAAATTTTCCGTATGAGAAGACGTGGACCCATTTTAGCCATAGACTTTCTTATTTTCTTTCAATAGAAAATGCAGCCTCACCTTTTATGCTAATTTTTCAGTAATTAATTTACTGAAGTAACCGACTTCATGTAATAAAAATTATGTAATATTGTACCCAATACATATTTCTGTTGAATGAATGTCTGAACATTTTTTTAATCATTTATAACGTTTAATAAAATATTAAAAATACTTTTTATGGAAAAATAAAATTCTTTTGGAGATCTGTTGTTCACTATATATAATTTAATGTGGTCCAAAGATAGGGTTTTGATGTGCTTAATCCAGAATATTGAGTTTTCCCTATTTTTCCCATTTTCCACCTTATAATCTAGGATTGTACCCTACAAATCTTTTTCTTTGCATCAAATCCTTGCATAGACATGTGCCTTAGGTTAATCAATGTGGAAGCTGACAGATTGGCTTAAATGGGGGGTGGGTATATCTAAGGTTTATGCTGGGGAAGATATTCTGGACTGTTGATGGCTTGCTCTCACTAGCTGGATTGTTTCCATTATAGTTTGTGTTTTCTTGCCCGCTTGTATTTGAGTTTTGTATCTTTCGTTTGCCTTTTTTAAATAAATTCATTATTCATGAAAAAAAGAGGAATCTAATAATAGGAAAACACACATAAGCCCACACACACATGGATTTGAATGCTCCTAGCTACTACTTTTAATTGGAGTTTTTCATGTTTTATATGCTTGTTGACAATCAAACAGAGAGAGAGAGTTTTGCTGATTAAGGGTTTTTTACATACGATGTAAATGGGTGATTTAAGTGAAAAGTTCTTGCATTTTGATTGAAGCTCAGTAAGATGATTGCATAAATTTCTCAATTTCTTGAAGTTTCCCCAAAATATCAGTATTTGGGATATGTTAACAATTTTCATTGAAATTATGTAATTATGGGAGTTCCTTTAATAGATATCTCTACCTCTAATGTGAAATTTTTAACAGGAAATCTCGGGAAATTTGGGGAAAATACTTTCCATGGTTGTTTGCATAACCTTCTTGTGACAAAATTTTAGAAACATAATTTCAACAAGTATATTTGACGTGGGATGTGATGTGGATCAAGTGATCTACTTGCAAGTGGAACGGGTTTGATGGAACAGAATTTTGTATGGGAAAATAGATCAAGCATAGAAATGAACAAACCATGTAAACAATAATCAATCACGTGAAAATAGGGCTGATTTATTAAAAAAAAATCAGCTGGCTTTGGGTTCTCAAATTCATGCGAAATAAACTCCAGCAATCTGAGAATAATTAGTGAAACACAAGCAGCATTGTTGGAAATAATATTGAACTAAAAGATATATGCTAAGAATTAGAAAAGGAAAAAAAATAAAAAACCTAATCTTAGGTCTCCCATGGGAATTTCTCAAGTAAAGCCTAAATGCATAAAGGTTTCCTAATTATGCTAGGAAGATAGAGTACTAGGAAAAATTAAACGCAATGTGGGATGGGTTGAATTGATCGAATGGGTCACTAAGCCATTAGAGCAGCATGGAACATGTGTGATTTCAAGTCATGGTTCAAAAAATTGGTTTGGGCATCTGGATTGTGGATCGTCCAATCACACATGATTCCAAGTCACTGGATCGGGATTGAGCGTCTAGATCATCCGATCCAGCTGCAGATTGGATCAATCCTGACAATCTGAATCCTAGAATTGGATCAGTCTCAGCTGATCCTGAGTTGGATTGGTCGATCTGACTTAGGATGGGCTGAGTTTTGAAACCATGCTTTGAGTGGGGCCCATGTGTCTCCTCTTTTGTGGTGGCATATAAGCTACATATGACCTCACACCTTGTAAACAAGTATGGGGTTGATCTTTAGGCGATCCTTGTTCATTCTATCCTTGGCTTGAATCCTGACTTCCCATTACCTTGCTTTCTCATCAGGGTGCTTTCCCTTTTAGACAATACTCGAAGCAGTAGATTTTGTTTAATCACTGATTTCTACTATACTCGTGCAGTAACCACCTTCTAATTCAATGAATATTTCAAATGCTATATGTGGCAATGATGTAGTACCTTAAACGTGCATTGCATATTTAACTGGACATTTTGAAAAGAAATTAAAAACTCTACTTAAGCTTCAAATTTTGTTAAATCATGTCACTATCATGGATTCAATCCTTGTGACTAAGTTGGAGGTTGGACTTGACTAAAAAGAATGTTGGACGTTGGTGTTAGGCATCCCAAATCTTAGCACTATTATCTTTTATACTGCTCTGCCAAGAATATGCTCAACCTGGAACCCTGGTAAACTTTGATTGGAGAAATAGGTACACTAATCAGAGAGATCTTATTTGACAGAAACTTGATCATTAGATTGGTGCTTGTGGTGTTATATAACTGCATACCTTAGACATGTATGGTATAATTTTCTTGCAAGTTGATTGCATCATGTTTCTCAAATCTAATGTTTACTGTGTAGCTTCAACATTTTACCTTACTCTTCTTCTTTTCTTTCTTTCTTTCTTTCTTTCTTTTTATTTTTTCATGTTAAGCTTAGTGTTGGATTGCACAGAAATTAAAAGCAGTAATAATGTGGGTTTGTAAATTGTCTTCTTTTAAACAGGAAAAAATTCATAAAGTCAAAGTTCCATCTCCAGTTGATTTTTCTGGACAACTAAAAGTCTCTTTACCTAGTAAGAGGTTGAGAAAAGAGATCGCACATACTGATTCTATACTGAAAAAGAAGTCATCAAGCTTAAAAAGTTTAAGTTCACAAAAAAAGAAAAGAGTTAAGCGAACTTTCAAGTTAGTTACAAAACACCAGCAGCAGGAGCCACCGGTGTTTCCTGTTCACAGTATTTTGAAGAATCATTCAAAAGCCATTTCCAGCCATAACTCTGCTATAAGGAAGGTGCAGCATGGTAACGATACAAATCTTGCCCGTGCTCAACAATCAGACAGGCATGTCAGGTTTTCTGTTAAAGATGACATACTTGGACCAACAATGAAACAATATTCGTCCACTGAGTTGACTCAAATGCAAAGTCTTTGCAAGGTATTTTCACATGTCATGGCTACTCCATCGGTACGGAACCATTCTACGGAATGTGATATAAATTCACCTGCTGCAAATGAGGCTCTGGAGGTGAATGGAAGTAATGAAGATGTTACCATTAGTGTTACAAATGCAACTGTAGCCCAATCTACACATGAAATTATTTGTTTGGATGATGTTTATGGTCGTGTTTCTTTACCAACATATCTAAGTCAAAATAATGGGAGCTACCAAGATAAAGAAAAAACTTATAGTGAGGGATCTATGGACTTAAACCAGGTTTCACAGCACCATGGTAATCTGCATTTATTTCACCGAGGTAACTCAAGTACATCGCACAATCTTTCATATGCAGGCATTCCTAGAATTCTCCAATCTACTTCGACAGAGGATATAAATCTCAATGTGGAAACTCAAGCAGATGGGTATGTTAAAATGGTACCCGATATTAACAGAAACCTGGCTGATTCTTTTGTAGATCCTATCTCAAGATCCACTGCAATAAGTTCACTGGAAAATGTAATGGAAGCTTTACAGCCTTTGACATCTTGTTTAACTACGATAGCAGAAACAAATGAGAATTATCAATTTCTGTCAGAAGCCTCCCAACAGAACAGTATTGGTTGTGCTTTGCAGTACCACTCATTTCATCATCTGTCTTCTAAAGATCTGATGAGCAGGATGTGCTCCACAGTTGAGTGGAAGAAGCAAAGAGAAATGTGCAGAGACAAATGTCTTCATGAGGATTTTCTTGGTTTGCCTCTTAATTCTCAATGCGAACTTGCTCAGTTGCATTCAAGTGGTAAAGATGGGTTTAACCAGATGAAACAAAACACAAAAGAGGCTTCTTCCAGCAACTTCCTGATGCACAATCTTGAGAAGCCAAGTAGTACCATGGGATATTCAAATATAAAAGAGAAGCATTATGTCGAAGCAGCACTTAAAAACAATTTAAATCTTTTTCCTGAGAATCCTGAAGGACCTTTATCATCTAAGTTAGGTATTACTGAGCTGCAAAGTACTGGAAGAACAGAGGTTTACTGGCAAGATTTGGTGACAAGAAACAATCACTCTCTCCATCTGATGGAATCAGATATAAACCTCACGGACATCTCTGCTTGCTGTTGCCGACAATATAACTCAACTCAGCATCAAGTGGAAAAGGAAAAGATTCAATCTCAGGAGAGTTCAGACTGTAGCTTTCTGCTTGCCACCAGACCAACGATGCGGTTGATGGGTAAAGATGTTGCAGTTGGCATAAGTAACAAAGAAATCCAAGGTTCTGAGGATGGCAAGATATGGACTGACAAGGAAATTATAACAGAACATCATCCTACCATGGCTGTCTTTGACAACTCTTCATTAAAAAAACATTTTCAACAGGAAAGGATTGTGGATCCAGTTTCAGGAAAATCGAAAGAAACCATAACTCATTTATTAGAAGCTCAAAGCAGTCCTTCCTTGGAAAGTGTTTTTCCGATGAAAGATGTAGAGCCTAGATTTGCTCACTCATACCTCAACTGGCAGACATATGCAATGGCACAAAATGGCCTTCCCTTGATCAGTGTAAACCCCAGTGCTGAGCTGCATGCTTTTGTTGATCCTCTACCTTCCCAGACATTGCTAAATAAGACATTCAAGTTCCAGGATCCCTGTAGACATGGAACTGAATCTCTAAATATGCCAGCATCAGCATCTATTTCTTCCAATGTTGGTCAGCATATGCTTTTGAATTCTGCCCAACTCAAGTGTAAACAGAGTCTAGCTCATGGTACGACATCTACTTTCCATTTCCCCTTCTCATATCAGGAATGTGAAGAGCATGTTCAACCATCATGGTCTCAAAGCTCTTCTCAGGGCCTGCCCCAGTGGCTGCTAAGTGCAACACAACAGAAAGAATCCCTTCTCACTTCTTCTCAACCATATTCTGATACTACTGCTGAGCATCATCCCTGCACCATGTCTGGAACTAATTTTTCTGCCAATTCTTCTCAACATAGCACATCAATGATATCTAATCCTCACAATTCCAATACCATTCACCCTCATATGCATAGTTCATCTGCTCCAGCTTCCTTTGTCCACCCTCCACTCATCCCAGATTTTCCTGGATTCAAACCTACTTCTGCCATTTTAAATACAAGCTGTAGAAATAGAAACAAGGTCAAGGACAGGATGAAGTCAAAGTTTCATCATCTTAAAACTCTTGATAATGCGAAGAAAGACAAAAAGATGCTCGCAAATAAATCAGATGATTCAGCAAAAGCCAGGAAGAAACCCAACTTAGAAATGCAAGAGGATCCATTTGCTGTGAAGGGGTTGAAGAAAACAGTAAATTTGAATGGTTCCACAGAATATGACACAGGAACAGCTGAATTCATTGCATTTAGGGATAAATTAAGGGATGTAGGATATTCCTCAGGGGAGATCCAAAATAATGCATTCGGAAATTTATCTTGTTTTGATTTTTTAAAACTGAATAGTGTGGACAGATCCGGTTTTGTTAAACTATGTGCAGGAACAAAGCACATTTTGAAACCCTGTCAAAACATTGTTCAGGATAAATCTAGGCCAACTCACTTAGACATTCCTTTTGCAGCAGCTCCTAATTCTGATAAGGTTCCAGAAATTCAGAAGAAGTCATCACAGATTTACAGATTTTAAGAGTAAGTTAGAATTATCTATTAAGTTATTGAATTATTCATTTATTTGCAAGTTCTGTGTCACTAAACTTGCTTTCTGTTAACGCAATATTAGGTTTTCCCAGTTAAAGATGTAAGAGGATGCCACTTTCGGATTGTGCTCAGGCATGTGATCCCAATGGGAAGGTGATTTTTTCAAGTGAATCTCTTTGAGCAGTGAGCGCTAGCTCTAATCATGTTGTACTATTTCATGACCATCTAACTTCCAGTCATCAAAGACCTTTTGCTAAATTATGCTTCAAATTCAAGTTTCCTTAATCAGGTAACCAGATCCTGGTCTCTGTAGTGTGACATTGTAAAAGTGATGTTTTATGTGTGAGTATATTGATGTTTAGTTGACAATATCATGTTCTTCCAAGTTTAATTTCTGGCTCAAGTTGGTAATGGCAGTTCCACAAGAGAGAGAGATGATTATGCATCTCTATCACTTATGCTTGTGAATATAAAGAAATTAGCAAACATCTTCTGATTTACCTAGGTAAGTTAAACAATGTAGAAAAGTTCTAATGCACTTCCCTCACTAATGGAATTAATTCTAAGTTTGGAAGTTTGTTACTCCAAATATTCTTTAGATATATGTTTTTGCATTTTATTCTATTTTTATTGGATTTATATATGTTATGGTTTATCTTGAAAAGCTTTGGGGAAGAGAAAGTATGGGAGAAACTATATTCCCAATGTTGGGGTCTTTGTCTTAAAAGTGAGGTGCAGAACAATAGATACCTCTTTGTATGGGAGATTATGGAGAAAGAATGAATAATAATGTGTTTTTTAAGACAACAGTTCCATATATGTATTAATTCTATCTCCCAAACTATAGAATTATCTGTGTCATTCCCAATGCCTCTAAACCTCGACATGGTGAGCTTGTCCTAGCGGATTTCTGTGGTAGTGTGCTTGGGTTTGTAGAAGAGAAAGAAGATGAGGAAGAAAACTATTGGGGAGAAAATGATATGTATAGAGAGTTGGTATCTGGTATCTGCTCTCAGATACTTCTTTCATGTATTAGAAGAGTAAAAAGGGATACAAGAATAACAAGAATACATGTAGGAGTATACATATTTACAAGTATACCCTTATACAATACAAAAAGATATTTATCCTTACATGAATGTCACCATATACTCCCTTATACATCAACAGTCCTTGTTTAAGGTCTTCATGAGAAAATAAGCCAGTTTGTCTTTTATATTGATGGAGGAAGTCTGAATTATTTTTCCTCATACCTGTTCTTTCAGAATTCAAATTATCCTTCCTCATACCTGTTCTTTCAGACTGCAAATTATCCTTTCACCAAACTTGTTCACACAGAATATGAAGGTGAATTTATATGTCAAACTCTCTTGGAATAAATTTTTTGTTGAAGTTTGATGAGGGTTTGGGCAGGAATTATCAATCGACATCTACTACTGTACTGTATGGTGAATATAGTAAATTAATAGAGGTAGAAACAGAAATATGACTAAATTCCACTACACTGAAGCTGTTATTTTTCTTTCCTTCTAAACTTCTGGAAGATACAGTGAGAGAATATGAGAAGTAAATGTAGCTGCATATTTTCAAGAGAATCAAGGCAACTCTGAGTGCGACCTGAGAAGGAAAGATGTCCCTATGTTAGTCATAATGCAGTCCATGAACAAGTTTTCTTAGATCTATGCATTGATCAATGCACAATAAAAGTAGCCATTAAACTACTAATTTTGACTCTTTGATATTGATCGTAGATTTCATAAACTTTCTCAATGATTATCATCAGTCTCCAGTTAAGAAATTTGTTTGAAATGATGCCTACCTTTAGTTGGAAGGATTAGATATTTGATTGCTGGTGTCAGGTACTTTTAGGAAGGAACTTTCTGAATGATTATCATCAATCTCCAGATAAGGAAGTTATTTGAAATGATTCCTAGCTTTAGTTGGAAGGATTAGATATTTGATTGCTGATATTAGATACTGTTAGGAAGGTCTGAATTCATGTATGCAGTAGTTTGGAGTCACATTAATGTATATGGGGTATAGTTGTAATTACATGTATGTTTGGGGTGGGGTTTCTATTCTTTTTTTTTTTTTTTTTGTATTTGTATTGCTCTTGGATGGTATACTAATTCTATTTGGTACCTTGTATGGAGAATACATAATAATAATTTTAGGAGTAAAATACTATTTAAGATTTTCCCCAATCTCTCCTCCTCCATCCAATTTTAAACCCTAGAACTATAAAACCTGTACACTAAATCTCAATCACAACTATTAAGAGTGAATTAACTGACCCTCCCAAAACTTTAATTTGTTAGGAGGTAAATGAATTAATATACTTCAACCCCCCCCCCCTCTCAGGAGGAACATTGTTCTCCCCTGGGAACACCTGGTGAACCAGGTGTTTGTCCACTTGTGTACGCATGTGCACAATCAACACCTGGGAGAATACTTCTACATCCATGAGGATTCAAACTTGTGGCCTGGCTTGGCTTTGATACCAAACTGTTGTACATGATATTTAGGTTAGGGTTTGAAGAGAGAAGAAAAGGAGACAAAAATGTAAGAAGGGGGTCGTATGAATAACTTGTCTCATATGGTTAGTATGTATTTGTAATAAAAGTAGGGTTGAATGGTATAATTCCATCCATACCCTTACAACTGCAAAGAAACCCCACACTAACCATACAATAAGTAAAAGACTCATTTACTCATACACATACATTACCCACTTATGTGATACACTTCCTCAACTTCTCCAAATTAAGAGTGAATTAATCAAATCTCCCAAAACCTTAATATGGTATCAGAGACAAGCCAGGTTGTGAGTTCAAATCCCCATGGAAGTAAAAGTATTCTCCTGAAAGTGGTTGTGTATGGATGTGTACGTATTGTGGGCTTGCACCTAGTTCCATGAGTGTTCATAGTAGAGAACAGTGTTCCTTCTGACAGGGGTGCTGAAGTATATTAATTCATGCATCTTCTAAAACCTTAAGGTTTGGGGAGAGATGTAGCAGTACAGTCGCTGATGTCAACAAAAAGGGACTGTTGACATCAGCACTGTTCAGTGTTCAGTCGACCTACAGGTTAGTTCTATGGAATGTTGGTTTTTGGGAGAACAATATTTATCATTTTTTTTCTGTGGTTGGATGATGTTTTTGACTTGGGGCATTTCTTAAAGGGAGTTTCTTTAAAAAAAAATCAGTAAATTCAGTTCTAAGAAAAATGTTGCTGTATTCTATTTGGAATTTTTTTATGGGACTAGTTGCCAAGGAATTTTGTCCTCAATCATATTGTGTGAATTTGATTTCACCCAATCGAATGAGTAGTAAAGGTTTAGTGGTAGTTTTAGTATGGTATATCTACTGTCCCATATTAACAAATCTTGTTGTTCTTCTTCTTTTCATGAGTGCACTCAACTAAGAAAACTTTTTTGAAGTCATACAGTTCATGGATGTGTTGGTTGGTGATGTGTGAAGCATAATAGTGGGGCATGCAGTATTTGGGGGTTGATTTCTTGGAAAATCAAGACTCTAATTTCTTTGATGCATGGACCCTGTCCATTGTGATTGATTGCTGTTTGTGGTGATATGTGCTGCAGTTTTTGGTGATAGTTATAGTTGTTGGAGAGCTCTGGTGGCAGAGTAATGCAGTGTGTGGTGTAGTAGTGTGAATGATGGTCAGATCATGGTTGTTAGGGGTTGCAATGCGGCTTTATGGAGGTTGAAATTAGGCTGTGTACTCCTGTGTAGTTTGGTTAACTGGGAGTGTGCAACTCGTTGGTTATGTGTTGAAACAGTTGAGATGCTGGTACTACATATAGCTTATTTCTTTTTGTCAGTGACTCTTCTGATGTCAGTGAATCCTCTACCACTGAAGCTTCTGAATCATCTATTCTCTCTGGTACTGGTGGAGGTGTTTTTGGTGGTGCTACTGATGATGTCCCAAATAAGTTAAATCACTAATGGCTGATTTGATGGTATTAATTTTCTGGAGTGATCCCGATCTGCTTTGCTTTACATTAATGGCAAAGGAAAGCTAGATTATCCGGTGGGTGATGTCCAAATCCCTAAGAAGCAAGACCTATCATTTTCTAGGTAGCAAGCATAGAATGCCACTGTTATGTTTTGGCTTCTCCATTCTATGCATCCCATTATTACAAAGATTTATATGTTTCTAACAATAGCAAAAGCAATTTGGAATGCTGTGAGTTAGACTAACTTGAAGAAAGGTAATAAAGCTAGAATGTATGAACTTCAACAAAGTATTTCTTAACCACGGCAAGGAGGTCTGTCATTGGCCTGTTATTGTTCTACTCTTCATGGGTTGTGGAAAAGATTGATTATTACAAAACATTCCAAGCTTAGTGTTCTTAGTATGCAATCGCTTATAGCAATGATGTGGAGGGGAATCTAATTTTTAATCTATTCGTAGGACTTAATTTTGATTATGATCTGGTTAGAGTGCAAGTTCTGGGTAAGGAGCTTTTATCCTCTCTCAACAAGGTTTATTCGTATTTACACCATAAGGAGTCATCAAACTTCCATGTTGACTCCTACTATGGAATAATTGGCTTTAGTTGCTTCTTCTAATTGTGGAGGTAGAAGCGGTTTTCATGGTAGAGGTGCTGGAGGTAGGATTGGTATGTCAGGTGATCACAAGAATAAATTAAAATGTGAATATTATGGTCATACTAGACATACTAAAGATGCATGTTGGGATTTGCATGGTTGTCCACTACCTCAAGGAGTTTTTAATGGTCCACCACCTAAGGGAGGTTTCAGTGGTAGAAGCAAATTTGGTAGTGCCAGTTCTAGTGCACGTTCAGTGGTTGCATCTTTGAGCATAACTTCATTTACCATGGCTCCTATATTGAATTTTTCATCAAATAGTACTAGTTTCTCTCAAGGGGAGATAGAGGAGTTATGTTGATTCATGGCTCAGCTGTAGTCACCTTGTATGTCACCTACTTCCTCCTTTGCTCACATAAGTACTTCTTCATTTTCCTTTCATTGCTTCTATCTTGACTCCTAGTCATTCCTGGATCATTAACTTAAGAGCCTCTGACCACATGACTAGTATGCATTCTGTCCTTTCCACTTACTTTATTTGTTTTGGTAAGGATAAGGTCTGAATTTTAGATGAACCATATTCTTCCATGGCTAGTAAGGGGAATGCTTTTGTTACTCCTTTTTCTTTGTCCTCAGTTCTTCATGTGCCCATATTTTGAATTAAATATTTTATCCATCAGTAACAATTCTAAAACTTTGAATTGCAACGTCACTTTTCTCCTGTTGTATTATCTCTTTCAGGATTTGGCGATGAAAGGAAAGATTGGTAGGGGCCATGGGGATTGAGGACTTTATCTCTTGGATTCATCCACATATCACATCTTCAAATCAGCAAATGTAGTCTTCTAATAATGGAAATAAGCCTTGTTTGTCATAGTTATTTAAGTGGCATCAATGTCTTGGCCATTTGTCTTTTTCTATTATGAAAAACATGTTTCCTCATTTATTTTCTTCTTTTGTTGATTCCGAACTCCATTGTGAGTTTTGTGAGTATGCTAAGCTTTGTAAAACATCTTATGCAAGTTGGAATAATAAAAGAAAAATGCCTTTTCGTATGGTATGTTTTGATGTTTGGGTCCCATAATAAGGTTGGTGATGATGGAAATGAAAGGGAATGGAAGAATGGATGGCCAACTGGTGTAGGATGGTTTATGGACTGAAGATAATAAAGATGAAGATGGTTGGAAGCTCAAGTAGAAATATGGGGACTATGGGACAGCAAGAAGGTAGGTAATGACACTAGAAAATTAAAAAAGAAGAGTTGATAGAGATAAAAATGGATAAATACCTTGAAGAAAAATCACCAATCATTCACTTAAGAAACCACTTACTCAAGTTTCAAGTTAGGTAAACTTAAAAGAAAACATTTTCAGCCATTTGGAGAAGAGGAGAGCAATTTTGCTTTAAAATTTTATTTAAATATTCATTAAAAAATAAATACAAAATGTGGAGGTTGTTTTATAAGCCAACCCTCCCCCCCTAATTTAATCCTAGCCATTAGACACAAAGATATTCTACCCTTTAAAAAAACTATATTTTTAAGTTAGTTACAACTTTGTCCTATCTAAAAAACTAAAATTCCATTCATGTCCTACTTTATTAACTAATGGAAAAATATGAAATAAACTAATAAACTCTATACTAGACCTCTCTAAAACAAAACCAAACACTTCAAGGATGCTCTCATGTTCCTCCTTACTCCACTTCATGCGTGGACCCCACCATGGCCATATATGGGACCCACCTTACCTAAAAAATGGCAAGTTCCTAAAAGTTCCAAATCGAAGCAAAACTCTTTTCTCTTAAAGCATTCCTTGTAGAATCCCATAATCCTCATAAGTGGACCCTTTATGTGCGTCCCATCTACGTCTTCATATCCTCATCAGAGACCTTATAGTTGCATTGGATGTATTGCCATGAAAGAATGAGAATTTTGAATATGCTTGGCTTACCTTTGTCTCATATTCCCCCACATTTCTTTCATCATTTTCTACTTGTGTTCCTAGGAGGGGCACAAATCAAGATTAATCGGAGTGGTGGTAGGATAATCCCTCATACTAGCAGCTTAACTGATCCCATGACTCCCACCACCACCACTGAACCTGCTCCAACACCTGATGTTGCTACCACCAACACCAGTACTAGCACTAACACCCCTACTAGGTCTTCTTCTACCATTGTCCCCTCCTTTCATATGCATAGAAGACCCAAAATCAAGTCTAGAAGAGTGCATACGTCAAGTTACTCTCACTCATACTGATCTGCCAAACTTGCCCTCATTACAAGCCTATGTTGTTGATTTTGCATCTCTGTCTCACAATCAAATGGGTATTGTAATCCATCATCATTTTTAGCAACTACATTTACATATCCTTGTGAACCCTGCAATGTGACATCTCTCAATGCTGCATCCCTGTCCATCTTTGTTTTTTTACCCACATCTTGCTCTACCGAGCGATCACCATTTGTATTCTAATTAGGGGTGGAACACACTCAAAACGGGATACCTCAGATGTTGTTTCAGTTGAGTTATCCCACCGCCATGCATCTTTTTCCCACAATAATTATTGCTTATTTTTATTCTATCCTTACCAATCATAGTGCAATGTTGCCACCCAATAT
The DNA here is from genome assembly GCA_025762735.1 of Platanus orientalis. NCBI lineage: Eukaryota > Viridiplantae > Streptophyta > Magnoliopsida > Proteales > Platanaceae > Platanus > Platanus orientalis. The sequence goes on along the minus strand of JAOXJP010278238.1, from coordinate 8,592 downwards.
CCTCCTCCTCTAGGATACACGACTGGCGATGCATATTAGCAATCCTACGGATAAAAAGAAATTATATAAATAAAAATACAATATAACATATACTGCTGAATAGGATATAGAGAAACATACTATGTGTATGTTTCAAAATGTTCTACATACTGTGTATGTTTCAAAAAAAATTTAATTTTTTTATTAATTATTTATAAAAAATACAGAAAATATAGTAGATAAAGTGTTCAAATATGCTTTTTGTATTTTTTTCATATTTTTTGGCATTTTTTGGAATTTTTAATTTTTAATTATTAAATAAAATTATCCTCCCTTCCAAGTACAGACCATTGACTTCAACAAGCAAGGCCAAAAATCAACCTTCCACAGTCACAACTACTTTACAAAATTATAGCAAGAACACTTGCAGCGTCTACAACAAGTACACAGCCACAACAAATATCAATCAGCACACACAATCCCCTTTCAACAGTCAGCACAATCAATGAACAACCATAACGAGGTTATCACAGATCATATCATGAACTTCTAAGATTATAACATCTTTAAATTATGGCACCATCAATGAATATAGCCCACAATTAATATTCTTAGGACAAACAAGCCATTCCTTTGTCACACAGTATCAAAGGAATCCACTGCAACAGGGCTACAATGAACCTTCATTTCTCACTCACTGTAGATGCACAACTCCCAAGACCTTGACTTGTGCTTTACAACTCAAAAACATGCTCACACCATATGGAAAACTTCCAAAATTGAGTATGAGATCACAAAATCATGATTTAAATGCCCATTTCAACTCAAAGTAAAATAAAACAAGCATTTCCAACATCATACAGCAGTATAGGAGCATAAGAACCCAAATAATAATAACTGAAGTTGAGATTTAAGAAAGAAATCAGAGTACCGGGCTGGGCATTAAAGAACTGCTCAAATCCAAACCCAAAACCTTCTAACTTGTTTCTATAGATCCCTAACAATTGTTTAGACTAGAAACTACAGTCCAATCGAGCGAAAAATCTGTAGGTTAAATAGATCAAATTTTTTTCTAGATATGTATTTTTCACGATTTTTCAAAATCAAATCCATGAAAAATCTTAAAACACTTCAAACACTGCAAATATTTTCGCTAGAATTCATCTAAAACTGCCATGAGACCCCCACAGACTTTACCAACTTACCAAACTACTAAAAAACTAATAAATTAACCACTAATCTTTATGTATCAAAAGAAACAAAAAACCGTCATGAGCTGATTTATGGAGTTAACATACATAGCTACTTCACCTTATAGTATTTTCATGGATAGATCTTTTTGGCCCATGCATAGCATGGTGGCATTTTCATAAATAGGCTAGTACGATTTTTTGAGGGGTTCGATGTTTTCTTCCGAAAATCCATGAATAGCTTAGCGTACACCTTAAGGAGTAGTGGGTGCTCAGAAACACTAAGCCCTTGGCATAGGAATAAGGAATCAAGAGGCATAGGCACAACAAATTGTCCTATGCGACATGTTTTTGGCTCACATAAGCTTAAATTGTGACTGCACTCTTTCACAATGTTGGTGGCCACTCTCAGCTTCTTAAAGGGGGAGCTTATGTTCTCTAGGGGGTTGGGCTCCCTTTAAGGATGGTGCTTAGGGCCTTGGTGTGGGCATTACTACTCAATGGGCTTAGGCTTGAGGTTTACATCTATGTACGAACAAGAATGTGCTATACGACAATTTTGGCATAGTGTAGACAGATTAGGTTATCCCGTGGCTTGTGTGCTCTGTTGTGCTTCTTCTGGTGATTGGCATGTGCTTAGCCTTGTATAGGCGGATCATTTCGGTGGTTAAGCAAGGCTCAAGGGTGACATCTTGCATAGAATGTTATGGTGCCCTCGTAAGGTGTCATGGGTGTGGATGGGGTTAATGTCTTGAGCATCAGCTTGAGGATGGGGTGTAGGTGTGTTGGGCTTCCATATTACATATACAGTGTCAAGAACTTTGTGGTTGTTTGAGAGGTGCTTCGATGGCACGGTGTGCATGCCAAGGTGGCTTATTAGTCGTGTGCTTCGTATAGTACGGTTTGGAGCTTGCTAGCAAGAAACGGTGACACAAGGGACCCTACAAGCATCATGGTGACGCAATGAAGGTACTTATGTGTTGGTCAAGAGTGGCTTGACGCTTCAACGCTCTGGGTGAGAAGTGTCATTTTCAGCATATTATGGGGCATATCAGTGGGTTAAAGAAAGACTTGAATGGATTAAAGGCTGACCTTGGCTAGGTGATGGTTGGAGTGCTGCAGGGTTCTAACAAAGAGAAAATTTTAGCTATGACAGTACGACCTGTTGATGTTAGTGAGGTCTCTTGATTGTGTTCTTCTCCTTCAGGTGTTATGTTGGTTCTACCTAGCTCTAATACCAAGTAAAATTAGGTATGTATGGATGTGGCTGGATCTAGGGTTTATTTAGGGTCTTATGCTTAAGTGTAAAGGAGGAGGAAGAAGGAAAAGAAGTGTGAGAGGTTAATATGTATGGAGAGTTCATGGCAGATTGAAGTCATATGGATGTTGTTTCTACAAACACGAGGAGACTTGTGGCTTTAGATCTGTAAGAAGAAACTGGTGCAATTTAGCTAGACTTGGATTGTGGATCTCCTAACAAACCATGACCTCACTACCTTCTATCATATGGTCACCTCGCCCTCCTTGTAGGATTAGAGAAGATCATTTTCCAAACTTCACCAGAACAATTAACTCTACATATTATCCCGTGTTTGGGGATTTAAAAACTAGAAGTGTTAAATGAAAAATGCTTATGGGTCTCTATGGGGTCTTAAAAGTTTAGAATATTCACTTAATACAACCAAAAATGTTTCCTTGTGCATCAACTTTGAATCCCTCCATGCTGATGTTGGGGATGAGAATTTAAACTTAGGTTTTCATGTTCACTCCAGAGTGTGAATGAGCTAACATTCTTCAAGCAAACTTACTGGCATAAAGTGAAGAAATAAATTTGTATGTCTGTCAAGAGCTGTCTTGTCTTTTTCTTTTTCTTTTTTTCCTAATGAGAGACTAGGGGTAGAAAATGGTGAATTTTTTGGGTATATGGGACTATCTCTGTAAGGGTACATATTTCTAGTATTGTATGAGGGTATACTTGTAAATACCCATTTTCATGTGTTATTGTATTGTCTCTCTTTTATAATATAACAAAGCATGTGAGAGGAGTGTACATTCTCTATACAATTTCCCAATTTCTCATTTCTTTCTTACTTTCTTCTTCTTCTTCTTTGTCTTCCTACAAACCCTAACATATTACATCTTATATGTGATAGAATTCTACTTGGTATTAAGCTTATTGCTAGATCTAAGGACAGAAACACATCTATAGGGTTTGTCACCTCATCGCTGACATCATCAAGTTGTACGGATGACATCACCTGACACCATCCCTACGGGCCTAGCAGGTGAGTGACAAAATTTGTTGCTTTGTGTAGTAATCAATTTTTTTGATTTATGGTGGTGTTCATTTCTCAATTTAATGGTGTTTGCTATTTTTTGAATATTTTCCAAGATATTTGTTTGATTCTCTCATTTATGGTGTTGTTTGTTACCAATTTGGGTTTGTTTTGGTTCCTCCCTATATGAGCAACATTTTGTCTCAAGTTTCATGGAATTCCAAGCTCAATTGAGCTCTCAGTGATGTTTCTAAGGTCCCAATTTTTGCCTCCTAGTACATCTTTTGCTTGTTTTTCTTTTTGGGTTTGTTCTTTTTACTTCGAAAGCTACTAGAAAATTTGTTAGTTCTTGTTAATGTTTTTCATGGTCCTGGTATACTGGGGTGCCCCTTCTTATTGTTTTTGGATCTTCTATTCTACTTTTAGAGCTTTTTTTAGCCTCTGATGTCTATTTTTCAAAGCTTGGCTTATGTTGTCTGTGGTACTTGACGTCGTGTGACCTTGAGGTGGTGGTTCCTAGTTGCTATGATATGGATCAGCCTTTTGGTGCTAGATTTTTTGCTTACGAAACAATGCTTTTATTTTCTTTTGGTCTTAGGCATGGTATATTTGATCTTTTGTTGCAATTTTTTTGTGTTGATTAGTGCTTATGGGCTTGAGTTTTGGTATTTTCATGCTTTTCGGGAGCTTCTGTTGGCTAGTGCTATATGTTGTGGTAGTGTAGGGTTACGTAGTTCTTGATTTTGTGCCCATGTTGTTGTGGTTTCAGAGTTCAATCCTCTCCTTGTGCAGCATTTGTAGCCAATGGTTGTAGTGTGTTATTCAGTCGTTTTGACTGGTGACCTCTTAGGACTAAAGTCTCTGTGGTACTTGTTGCTAGTTATGGAGTACAGTAGTTCTTTGGCTTGAATTTGGACTTGTGTGGGTGTTGTGGTGTGATTGGCAGTGATTTGGCCTTCTGCAACTTTTGTGGACTAACATGTTTACTTTCAATTCTCTGGATTTCTCTCTTGACAAAATAGCCTCTCTATGGAGACTTATGGCTCATTTTCAGCATGGTGGCGTCTACTCTGCTTGTATTTCACTTCTATTTCTTCTCCTAGTTCTTAGTACAAGCATCTATGGATTATAAATTCAACGACATCTCATCATATGACTAGTATGTCTAGTCTATTTTCTTTGTATCATATTTCTTTTGATAGAGACAAGGTACGCATTGCTGATGGCTCCTTTATCTTTTGTCACCGGTACTGGGTGTATTCCTCTTACTTGTTTCTTTTCATTGTCCTGTGTGTTTTATGTTCCTAATTTGAGTTGAACCATATTTTTGTTAGTCATAGTACCAAAACTTTGAATTGTAGTGTGGCATTTAATCCTTCGTATTGTGTTTTCTAAGATTTGGAGACAGGGAAGACGATTGGTAAAGGCTATAAAAATCAATGATTATATCTTATGAATGGTTGTTCTTCAATTGCATCCATTATTCAATAGGTGCCTTTCCCATTACCTACTATTCCTCCACCTACCCCACCTTCTATCCTTCTCTTCCCAGCATGATCAGCTCTTTTGGTGGCATTCTTCTCTTGGCTATATCATCTTTCCTATGTTAAAAAATCTATTTTCGGGACTATGCTTTTTGTTTCCAATTTCCATTGTGAAACCTGTGAGTTAGCCAAACATTGTTGTTCTTTTTATTTTCTTAGTACGATTAATGGTATTATCCCACTTTTTCTTGTTCATTCTGATGTATGGGGATCTACCCTAGTTACCTAATGATTTGGCTTTCATTACTTTGTGATCTTTGTTGATGATTACTCTAGAGCTACTTGGATTTACTTGTTGAAATCCAAAAATGAGGTCTTTTATCCTTTCCGTTTTTTCACAAATTGGTTGAAACTCAATTGATACTAAGCTCAATGTTCTTTATTTCGATAATAGTGGGGAATATATGTCTCATGCATTTTCTTCTTATCTCTTTCAACATGTAATCTTTCATTAAACCACGTATCCTGGTATTCCTAAGCAAAATAAAGTCACTGAGAGAAAGAATTGGCACCTTGTTGAGATCACCTATGCCTTACGCTTCCATATGCATGTTCTCCAAGTATTCTGGTCTAATGCCCTTCAAACTGTTGATTATTTGATGAACTATATTGCCTCTTACATTTTGGGTTTTAAATGTCTTCCTAAGCTTCTCTCGTGTTCATCTCATGGGTCTTCTTTTCTTCCTAAAGTGTTGGTGTGCATTTTTTATGTCCATGTCCCCAAGTTTGATTGCTCCAAATTGGACACTAAGGCTTTTAAGTGTATATGCCTTGGGTATGCTCCAGATCAAAAGGGCTACAAACGTTATTATCTCTCTACTTGGAAGTGCATTGTTTCCATGGATGTTACCTTTTATAAGACTGTCTCTTTCTTTTCCCCTTGCCAGCCTTATCTTTAGGGGAAAAGTAGACATATAGGAGAAAATGAGTTAGCTATTCCTTTTCATGCCCCTCTGCATGTTTTTTATGTTGATGTTGTAAGCAATGGGAGATGGAACGAGTAGTTTCTCAAAAGGAAAAGGATTCAATGGCAACCACCAAAGAGAAAGCTTGGGTGAAAGACTTCACTCACATGTTCATTCGGCATGAGAAAGTAGTTGCCCATGTGCTTGAATCTCATGTGCCCCTCCAACCTAACAACTCGTCTCCAAGTATTGTTCCCCTTATGCCTTATGATGATTCCCATATTCCTATTGTTGTTAAGAAGGATACTCGTTCTTGTACTCAACATCTTATTTCTAACCATGTTTGCTATGATTCCTTATCTCCTGAGTTTAGAGTTTTCTCCACCTCGTTGTCCTCTGTTTTCATTCATTGTAATGTATCACAAGCTCTATCTCAACCTTAGTGGAGAAGAGCAACGGAGGAAATGTAGGCCTTAGAGAAGAATAGCATATGTGATGGTGTAGATCTCCTACGAGGGAAGGAACCTGTAAGTTGCAAATGTGTGTTCTCTAAGAAATTGCAACCTAATAGCACAGTAGAGCAGTACAATGTTAGGTTAGTCGCCAAGGTTTATACACAATCATATGGGGTTGATTATCAAGAGACCTTTGTCCCCATGACAAAGATGTATTCCATCGGTATATTTATTTCCATTGCTGCTAATCAGGGATGGCCATTGTTACAATTTAATGTAAAAAATGTCTTCCTACATGGAGACTTCGATGAGGAAGTTTATTTTAATTTCCCTCATGGTTTTTAGTATTCTATAAGCAAAGAAAATATGTACCGTCTCAAGAAAGCTCTTTATGGCTTCAAGAAGTCTTATAGAGCATGGTTTGAAAGGTTTCATGGTGCCATGATCAAGAGTAACTATAAGCAATGTCAAGCAGATCACACTCTGTTTGTAAAGCATTAGAAAGGGAAAGTGACAAACCTTATTGTCTATGTGGATGATATTGTTACTATAGGTGATGATCAATGTGCAATCAATAAGCTAAAAGGTTTTTAAGCAATTAGTTTTGAGATTAATGATTTGGTGTTTCTCATATACTTTTTTGAAATTGAGGTTGCTAGATCTAAGGGTGGTATCTTCTTGTCCCAACGGAAGTACATGCTAATTCTCTTCCAAGACTCTAGGTTGTTAGGGTGTAGACCTTGTGAGACTCCCATTGAGTCTAACTATCGCTTACAAGAAGACAAGGGCCATCGGCTCATTTATATTGGTTAATAGCAGAGATTAGTAGGCAAACTAATTTACTTTCTCTTGACTAGACCAGACCTTTCATTTGTTGATAAGGTTGTTAGTAAGTTCATGCATACTCCCACGACTTCGCATCTTGAGGCAGGACACCATATTTTATGATAGTTGAAGAAGAGCCTCTTGTATGGTAGGCAGAAGGATCTAAGAGTTGAAGCTTTTATAGATGCTGATTGAGTTCGCTCTATGAATGATAGGAGGTCCACTTGGGGAAACCCGGCTAATTGACCCAACAAGAAATAGCTTGTTGTAGCACGATTAAGTGTCAAAGCCGAATTTAGAGTTATGGGTCATGGGGTCTATGAGATGTTATGGATCCGTGGCTTCCTGAGAGAGTTGGGATTCAGCTCTCAAGGTCTTATGCTACTGTACTATGACAATAAAGTCATTATTAGTATTATTCATGACCTATCCAGCATAATAAGACCAAGCACATCAGAACATATATTTCATCAAGGAAAAACGACAAACTTGGTAGATATATATCTCCCTTGCGAAGACTGAAGATCAGTTGGTTGATGTATTCACAAAAAGTCTATGTAATCATATTTTTAACACGATTGTTGGCAAGCTTTATACGCATGATATCTACATACTAGCTTGAGGGGGAGTATTGAAGTGTTTGGGTATATGGGGCCATACTTGTAATGGTACATATGTCTAGTATCATACGAGGGTATACTTGTAAATATTTCATTTCATGTAGGGAGCTTTTACTGGCACAGATCAAATTTCTAAGTCTCCTTTCCCCTCTTTTTTTTTTCCTTTTATACTCCCTCCCCCTCCCTCTCAAACCCCCACCCCTTCTTCCTCTCCGACGCTAGCAGCTATGGCACCCCCTCCGGTGGCAACCCACCCCATTCCCTCTCTCTCTCCCTCCCTCTCCCGCACCCCCTTCTCTCTCTCTCTCTCCCTCTTCCTCTTTCTCCCTCCCTCTCCCTCTCCCTCTCCCTCTCTCTTCCTCTCCCTCTCTTCTTCTTCTTATTTTTTTTCCTGGGGACCCATTCAACTTCACAGGCCCGAATAGGGTCCCTCCGTTTGGACCTACAGTTTGGACTTGTAGGTCCAAACGGGGTAGAAGTCCAAACGGAGGGACCTTGTTCAGGCCTATAGGGCTGAACGAAAAAAAAAGAGGGAGAGAGAGAGAGAGAGAGAGGAGGGGGTGCAGGAGAGGGAGGGAGGAAGAGAGAGAGGGAGAGAGAGGAAGGGGGTGGGTTGCTGTCTGAGGGGGCACCGCAGATGCCAGAGAGGGCTCTGCTGCTGCCAGAGGGGGTGCTGCAGCTGCTAGCGTCGGAGAGGAGGAAGAGGTGGGGGTTTGAGAGAGAGGGAGGGGGAGTGGTATTTTAGGTAAGGGAGGGGGTATAAAAGGGAAGAAAAAAAAAGGGAGGTGAGGGGGACTT
>JAOXJP010278227.1:8390-19694 GCA_025762735.1 Platanus orientalis | reverse complement strand
TATTATTTAAAGAGATCATGGAAGTTTTATAAGTACAATACAATACTATATTAGAATCTATATCCAAATGTTTTTAGAGAGGTATAACACCGCCAAAATGAATGAAGGGGATGATGTGAATGATCACATTAATCAAATGTCCCTAATTGCAAAAAATCTTACTCTCACTAGTAACCTAGCCTATGACAAGATGCAAGTTTTAACAGTATTGAATAGTTTAGCACCTTCATGGGATTTAATTGTTACTATAATTAATTGTTCAAATTAAGCACTGACAATAAAAAAAAATTCAGCGCTTCTATCTTTTGAACAAGAAAGAAATGAGAGAAAAAAAAAGTTTGAATTATTTATCTCCCAGGATTTTCACAATCCTGTGAAAAAAAAGAGACGACAAATGAAAGGTCTAAAGAAGAATCTCAAGCAAGGAATATTCAGTAAATTCAATAGCAGAGTTTGCTATAACTGTGGAAAGATAGGTCACTTCAAGATTATATGTCCTAACAATAACAATTCCTCAAATAAAGTAAAGAATTAAAACTATGCATTGCCAATATCAAAGGCACTTGTAGTGGAACCAATGACAAAGGATTCATTGATAGATTCATGAACAACTCAACATGTATTCAATTCCAAAGATGGGTTCGTGAACTTTAAAGACATGCTAGCCCTAGAAGATAAAATCTATATGAACAATAATTCTTATTGTGACGTGTTGGGATAAGGAGATTTTAAATTTCAATTGGGTAAGTCAAGTTTTATTTTACCTAATATTTAAATGCACCTACCATTAAAAGAAATCTCATTTTTGTGTCAGAATTAGACCAGAAAGGCTACATAATAAGGTTTAAGTTTTGTTATATAATAATAAGTCTAAACTTGGCCATGACACTCTAGGGAATAAAAGGGTCGATAGTATGTATCGAATAATGATCGATAAAATGGTTAATTCTTCTTATGTGTATGTTTTTGCTAATTCTATTGATTCTTATATATGGGACATATGCTTAGGACATATAAATGAAGACAAAAAAAAAACTGAATTATAAAAGGGTTAATACCCAATTTGAGAGAAATAGACTTTGAAGTTTGTGCCCCTTGTTTATAAGGGAAGATGGAAAAGAAGTCATCTATTAAACATTGGAAATCATCTAAGTTATTAGAAATAATACACTGAGATTTTTGTGGTCCCTTAAGAATCAAAACACATAGAGAAATAAAATATTTTATTACATTTATGGATGATTATTCAAGATATGGATATGTATACCTCCTACATCATAAGTCAAAAGCATTAGATAAGTTCAAGGAATTTAAGGAGGTAAAAACTTAATTAGGAAGAATAATAAAAGCCTTGAATAATGATAAAAGTGGATAATACATCCTTAAGGCTTTTGACAATTTCTCCAAGGAGAATGTAATAAGGCACTTAAACACTGTAACTTAGACACCGCAATAAAACGAAATTGTAGGAAAAAAAAAAACATGACCTTGATAGATATGATGTGGTCAATGTTAAGAAATGTATTGTCAATCCCATGGTCAAACAAGTGAATTGTAATTTACTATGTTAAAATTCAAGAAAGAGTCCTAAGCTCACAAGAAAGAAGACAATGAAAGACTAAAAGACCTAAAAGACCAAGACAATGACAAGTTAAGGGAAGAGAAGAACAAGACCAAGATTCAAAAAGAAGACTTATTGCAAGGAAGCTAAAGATGAAGCATACCAAAGAAAAATTTAAAGGATGTTCATGACAAGCACAATCTCGATAAATACCCACACTTTGTACAATGCACTAAAATATTTGAAAATAAACCCAAGATTGGAGTGTTAGGTAGTAATATAGGGTCTTAAAACAATGGTATTAGCCCTCAAACATTGGGAGATAAAGAACCAAACTAAAATGGGCAAAATAGAAAAATTCAAAAATTACAAACCCTGATCGACCACAAGATTTGTGATCGATCATAGATCTCGTGATCGATCAGAAGTGAAATTTTAGGTCATGTTGAAAACTCCTGAGAGTTGTGATCTCAGAGCTTGATCGATCACACTTTCATGATTGATCACGAAAAAAGTGTGATCGATCACGACCGTGAATCTTATAAAACATATATTTAATTTTGGAGATTCTAATTCGAGATTTCTCAGTACTTGTCCGTTAGAAAATATTCTAATCCTAAGGACTAAGATTAGGCTTAGCTCTATAAAAGGGTAATAATACCCTAAGTTCAAAGAGAGACATATACATAAAAGAATGAATTCTTGTTTAAGAAGAACGGCTAATCTGAACTCCGAAAAACCTAGTTTTTACTGAGTGATTGATCTTGTGCTACTATAAATACTTTTGTAATCTCCCTCTAAGCATACTACATCAAATATCAAAAGGGAAGAACTATATTGGTGCTTGTTGAAAGGAAACCAGAGAATCACAAGGCTTCAAAAGCAATCCTTGTTGCGTTTCAAACTGTGGAAAAAAAGGCACATCAGCTCATAAAAAGGAACATTCACCTCTGGCACATCTTGCAATATCAACCTACATGAGGTAAAAATATATTTATTCAATTATTCATTGTTTAAATCCCTTTCACCAGAGATACCAGAAGGGGTATTGCACTCTTCGGAGACATAGAGTGTAGGTAAAGCTTGCTTAACAAGTAGAAAAGGTTTTGTGTGAATTTTATCTGGATTGTCTATATTTCAATCTGAATAAAATTACGGGAAGCTCAGGATTGAGCTTTAGGAGTGGATGTAGGCCTTAGTGCCGAACCACTATAAATACCTATCTTGTGGTTGTGTGTGATATCTTTTCTTGTGTTCATTGTTATTACTGCAACTGTGATCATCCTTGTGCACTATTGAATTGAATATTAATCAACCAAGTCTCAAAGGACAATTGAATCACTTTACTTGGTGAACTAAATAACAAGGTTGGTAAATTAGGTCAAAGCAAACTAAGTAAATTAAAAAGAGTGCGACTAATCCTATTCACCCCCCTCTAGGATAAAATTCAATTGGTATCAAAGCAAGGTTGCTCTTGTCGGGCTTAACAACCCGAGTCAAAGTTTCTATTCAGCTAGAGGAAGCCTAATAGGACCAACATGGAAGAGTCATACTGTATCACAAAACCACCATTTTTCGATGGGTCAAATTATCTTTATTGGAAAATACAAATAAACACATTCCTACAATCTATGGATTTATCTGTGTGGATGGCTATCCAAACCAAGTGGACAAAAACCACTAACCCCAAAGTGGAATGGACTGAAGGACATCACAAGGCACACCTTGCAAACTTCAAGGCATTAAATGCCATTTTTTGTGCAATAAGTCCTACTGAGTTTAGGTGCATTTGTAACCTCACTACGGCTAAGGAAGCCTGAAAACTTCTAGAAGTAACCCACGAGGGAACAAGTGTAGTAAAGAAGTCCAAGCTCCAAATGCTTACCTCAAGGTTCAAAGAACTTAAAATGGAAGAAGATAAACAATTCATCGACTTTTATACTAAGTACAAGACATTGTAAATGGCAAGGCCAGATTAGGAAAACCTATAGAACCAGCTGATGTAGTGAGAAAAATTCTTAGGTCACTTCCTGAGAGGTTTAGGACCAAAGTGACAGCTATAGAGGAGAGTAAAGACATAGATACCATGAACTAGTGAGATCTCTCTAAACCTTTGAAATGACCTTCAAGAAAAATACCAAAAATAAAGGTATTGCTCTTAAGGCTGAAAAGCAATCTCATTCTGAAAACGAATCCGATGAAGAATTCACAAAGCTAGCTAGGAACTTCAGGAAATTCTTTAGAAAAGACTCTAGGGATTACAAAAGGATGTCATCTAGGACATTCAACTAAATTCCTAGGAAGAAGGAAACAGTAATGATGAGCCTATTTGCTATGAATGCAAGGGTCAAGGCCATTATGCCAAAGAATGTGCCAACAAGAAAAAGCTAAAAACCCATAGAAAAGCCATGGCTGCAACATGGGATGATGACTCAGATAAGTCTGAAAGTGAGTCTCAATCAAGTGATAATGATATGACTAAAGGAGTTAAAGTTTTTATGTCTTGGAGCACTCCTGTGACCTCACTTACAAATAGCATAGAATCAGAAAGTGACAGTGAGAGAGAGAGATCAAAGAAGTAGATGATGGGCACATCTAAGAGGCATTTAATAAACTCTTCTTGGAAAGTGTTAAATTAAAAAAAGAGAACATTAAGTTGAAGAAGGAAAATAAAGAATTGATCAATAAATCAATTTCCTTGGAACACTCCATCTCTGAACTCCAAATCACATCTCTTGATAACCTTAGTTGTGAATCTATGAATTACTCATGAGAGAAAAGAGAGAAGTGAGTGAAAAAATAAATGAACTAGAATCCAAACTCAAAGACTCTAGGATGTTTTCCAATCTTGAAAAAAAACAATAGGAGAGTTAAAAAGAAGAAGTTGGATGAAACCAACAATAATCTAAAACTGAGAATACTCCAACTAGAGAAAGAGGCAAATAATCTTGAATGCGAAAAAGTAAACCTAAGGGACATTTGCTTAAAGCTATCCAGTAGGACATGTGAACTCCTTGAACAAATAAGGAAGTTGGAGGAATAAAAGAGAAAACTTTTTAGTCTAATTGTCCAAGGAAATGAAAATTTTGAGAGAATGATCTCAATGGGCAAAGAACATGATGACATGAGTGGTCTAGAATACAGCTCTAATGATTCAACTACTCATTCAACTCATAACACATTTGTTACGGCAAAAGGGAAGGCACACGCCTCACCCCAAGTGACTTAACAACAGTCCAACACTTATGTTGGAAGGACTCTCATTTCCTCCAAAGAAAAAAAACCAGAAAACCCTTTAGGACAACTTCCATCCCAAAGGCAAAGAAACTTTGAAAAAGAGGAAACCTCATTCTCTAAGGGAAACACCAATGACACACACTATAGATCCTCATTGAGATCTAAAATATCCTATGACAGCCAATCAACTTCTATCAAAAGAAACTTGAACAATTATGAAAGAAGGTATGATTGGGATAGTCAAAATTCTTCTCACAAATATAGAAACTCTACCAACAAAGATAGAAAGGGAGAGAACCGGTTTTACCCTACATATGTTTTCACCTCTAAGATACCACCTCTTACATGTTACTATTATGGACTTGGAGGTAACATGAAAGTAGACTGTAGAAAGAGGCTAAATGATTTGAAATCTTTAAAGTTTCAAAAGAAAAACCAAGATGATAGAAGAGCTAGAAAGATAAGCTACTTTCAAAAAGTAGAAATTTAAAACCTTAAACATAAGAAAAGGATGTTCAACAGAGATCAATCCAAAACCAAAAAGGTTTGGGTGAAAAAGGATGACCTCGAATGTCTTGTCATCCACACGGCATTAAGAGCAGGAAACATTTCAAGATGGTATCTTGACAGTGGTTATTCCAAACATATGACTGGGAACAAGTCATTATTCACTCATCTTGTTGAGGTACAAGATGGGAGAGTCACATTTAGTGACGGAAACTCCGCAAGAATTGTGGGAAAAGGCACCATGGAGGTTCCGAGAATTCCAAAATTGAATGATATCTTATATGTAAAAGGACTCCAACATAATTTGATTAGCATTAGTCAAATTTGTAACAAAGGGTATGATATCTATTTCGTAAAGGATAGATGTGAAATAAAAGATAAAGAAGGGAGGAAGACTTCTGTGATTGGGTTAAGAACAAGTGATAACTGCTATATCATTGAACCAACTAAAGACAACCTTAAAACATGCATTATCTCTCACTCCAAAGAGATAACTCTATGGCATCAAAGGTTGTGTCACTTAATCTTCAGGGATCTTGTTAGACTTAGCAAGAAGAGCTTAGTCATACATCTACCTAGTCTTAACAAGGTGGACAACCCCATTTGCAAGGGTTGTCAAATGGAAAAACAGTTCAAAGCCTCCCACACAAAGCTAATTCAAATAAGGACTTCAAGACTCTTGGAGTTACTTCATATGGATCTAGCTAGACCAACTAGGACAGAGAGTTTAGGAGGGAAGAGATATTTTTTTCATGGTTTTAGATGATTTCTCAAGGTTTACATGGGTAGCCTTCTTAAGAGAGAAATCAGAAGCCTTTGATGAATTTATGTTCATGTGCAAGAAAATGCAAACTGAGAAGGAGCTTACCATCAAAAGGGTCAGAAGTGATCGTGGAGGTGAATTTGAGAACCATAAGTTCTCAAAGTGGTGTGATGAAATGAGAATCAAGCATGAATTCTTAACTCCCAAAACACCCCAGCAAAAAGGTGTGGCAGAGAGACTCACTATTCTTAGACAAATGTATGTGTATTGTGGATGTATGCATGTTTTCAGGTACTAAAAGTGAAATGAGATCATTGCAAATGAACATTCAAGGGCAACTCAATTTTTAGTTTATTTACATGAGTGTGTGTGGTTGGATATGTCTTGTATTTATCTTGGTCATATGTAAAGTTTGGTGATATATGTAAAATGGCTTTAGAAGGTTTTGCCTTGTAATTGATAAAGGGAGAGATTGTTAATAAATGTATTGTTAATCCCATGGTCAAAACAAGTGAGTTGTAATGTGTTATGTTAAAGTCCAAGAAAAAGTCTCAAGCTCACAAAAAAGAAGACAATGAAGGACTAAAAGACCTACATGACCAAGACAATGAGAAGTCAAAGGAAGAGAAGAACAAGACCAAGATTCAAGAAGAAGACTCATTCATTGCAAAGAAGTCAAAGATGAAGCATACCAAAAAAAAATTTTAAAGATGCTCATGACAAGCACCATCTCGGCAAATACCCACACTTTGCACAATGCACTAAAACATTTGGAAATAAAACCAAGAGGGGAGTGTGAGGTAGTAATATAGGGTCTTAAGGTAATGGTATCAGCCCCAAAACATTGGAAGAGAAAGAAGCAAACCAAAAGGGGAAGAATAGAAAAATTCAGAAATTACAGACCCTGATCGATCACAATATCTGTGATCGATCACGGCTGATTGATCACAGATCTTGTGATCGATCACAAGTGGAATTTCAGATCATTTTGAAAACTCCCGAGAGTTGTGATCTTAGAGCCTGATCGATCATAAAAAAAGTGTGATCTCATGACCGCGAATCTCATAAAAAATATATTTAATTTTGGAGATTCCAATTCAATATTTCTCAATACTCATCCATTAGAAAGTATTCCAATCCTAAGAACTAAGATTAGGCTTAGCTCTATAAAAGGGTAATAATACCCTAGGTTCAAAGAGAGACATATACATAAAAGAAAGAATTATTATTTGAGAAGAACAACTAGTCTGAACGTCAGAAAACCTAGTTTCTACTGAGTGATTGATCTTATGCTGTTGTAAATACTTTTGTGATCTCCCTCTAAGCATACTACATCAAATATCAAAAGAGGAGAACTATATTGGTATCCGTTGAAAGGAAATTAGAGAATCACAAGGCTTCAAAAGCAATCCTTGTTGTGTTTTAAACTGTGGAAGAAAAAGACACATCAGCTCATAAGAAGGAGCATCCACCTCTGGTACATCTTACAATATCGACTTACATGAGGTAAATATGTATTTATTCAATCATTCATCATTTAAATCCCTTTCACTGAAGACACCAGAAGGAGTATTGTACCCTTTGGAGACATAGAGTGTAGGTAAAGCTTGCTTAGCAAGTAGGAAGGGTTTTTGTGAATTTTACCTAAATTATCTGTATTTCAATTTGAATAAAATTACGGGAAGTTCTGGATTAAGCTTTAGGAGTGGACGTAGGCCTTCGTGTCAAACCACTATAAATACCTATCTTGTGGTTGTGTGTGATATCTTTGCTTGTGTTCATTATTATTAATGCAACTGTGATCATTCTTGTGCACTATTGAATTGAATCACTTTAATTGGTGAACTAAATAACAAGGTTGGTAAATTAGGTTAAAGCAAACTAAGTAAATTAAAAAGAGTGTTACTAATCCTATTTACCCCCTCTAGGATAGAATTTTATTCAATGTTTTCTCATTCAAAATCCCTTTAGTATTTTGGGGGAAAGCTATGAACACATCTACTTATATATTGACTAAAGTGAGTATAAAGAGTAAGTCACTAACCCGTTATGAACTTTGGATTAGTAGAAAGTCATATCTATCAAATTTAAGAATCTACGGGGTGTAAAACTCATGTTCTAATACCAAAGCTTCTTAGAGATAAGCAATCAAACTTATGAATGCAAATTCATTGGTTACACTGACAATGAATTTGGTTATAGATTCTATCATAAGGAAAGATGGCTTATTGAAAATAGAAATGTTTCATTCATAGAAAAGGTTAAATCCATTAGTGATCTTGAGAAAATTTTATTGATAGATAAACATGATTTTCAGGGGACTATGAAAGATATTGACTATAATGAACTTATTGGTGCAAGTACTATTGATCCAATTGAACCAAAAGGACATCTTATGATTAATGAGAGGAAAATGTCGAGAGAACCTTCATCCATGTTTTAGGACCACTATAGTTTAATGATGGTAGAAGATGGTTGTGTAGAAGTTTATATCATAATGATCCCAAGACATATGAGGATTGATGAAGCAGTGAGTTTAGAGGACTCAAGTGAATAGATGGAAGTTATGAAAGATGAGAAAACCTCCATAAAAAGAACAATGTATAGGAATTAACAAATCTTCCAAAAGATCGAAAGGTAAAAATATGTAAATGGGTACTGAAGAAGAAGTTCAAAGTTGATGGCACCCTAAACAAGTACCAAACTAGATTGGTAGCAAAGGATTTTAACCAACAGTTTAGGATAGACTTTGAAGACACTTATTCACTAATAGCCAAGTTTGTGCCGACTAGAATTTTAATGGCTGTAATTACATATATGAATTTGGAATTGTACTAGATGAATGTAAAAACGACATTCCTTAACGGAGAATTAAAGGAATACATTTATATACAACAACTAGAAGGCTTTAAAATTTTGGGATAGGATGACGAAGTCTATCAATTAAAGAAGTCCTTGTATGGACTTAAACAATCCTCGAGGTAATGATATTTGACATTCCACAAGGCTATTCTAGAATTAGGATATGAAATGAATAGGTTTGACCACTGTATATATGTGTGGAAAGAATATGCTAAGATAACAATATAATCATTGTATGTGGATGATATATTATTGGTCATAAATGATTGATAAACCAAATCATATTTTGGTTCTCGGTTTGAGATGAAATACATGCGTAAAGCATCTAATGTGCTAGATATTAAGATATCTAGAGATCGGGGCTTGATGATGTTATATCTAGCTTAAGAAGGGTATCTTAAGAAGATTCTTAAGATATTTGGAATGGAATGGCGTAAATCTATTACTACACGTACTATCAAGGGAAAGAAACTGAATAAATCAATGTGTCCACAAAATGATTAGAAAAAAGATAGAATGTGTAAAGTATAATATACCCAAGTTGTGAATAATTTGATGTATGCAATGATCTGTACCAGACTTGATATTTGCTATGGAGTTGCATTAATAAGTCGATTTTAATCTAATCCAGGAAAGACACATTGTCAAGCAGTTAAAAGGATAGTGAGATACTTGAAAGGAACCAAGAATTATAAATTAAGTTTTGGATCTAACAAACTAGATATTGTTGGGTTCTCTAACACATATTTTGTAGGTGATCCAGATGAAAAGAAATCAACTAGTGGTCATGTGGTCCTCTTTAGGAGAAAAGTTTCTTGGTTTAATAAGAAACAAATGTGTGTTGCTAGGTATACTATGAAATTAGAATTTATTGTATGCAGTATAGTAACAAAGTATGATGTTTGGATTGGACGTTTCATAAGAGATTTGAAGCTAGGTTTAGCAAATAACAAAATCAATATATTTTATAATAACAAGTCTACTATCTTTATAATAAAAGTGGAATTAATAACTTGAAGACAAAACACATTGGTGTAGATTATTACTATATTACCTTTGAAGAGATGGTAGCTGAACTCATGACCAAGGCATTGTCTCTGTAGTGATTCAAAGAGCATATAGTCAAAATGGGTTTGATTGGCCCAAAGGACATCTAAGGTATTGGAGACATTACAAGAAAGATATCGGCAATGCCTGAGAAGAACAAGAAATGCACAATCATTTTAAATTATTATGATAATGTATATTAGATATTCATAACTGAAAAGACCAACAATTAATACTCCCATAAACTATCGAGGACTCAACATCAATTGAAGGCGAGCTCATTACAACATTTTATAGATTGAGGGTAAAAAAGGGCAGTCCCAATGCACAAGGCTCCCGCCACTGCAGGATTTGGGGAGGGTCAGATGTACGCAGCCTTACCCCTGCAAGCAAAGAGGTTGTTTCCGTATTTTATAGATTGAGGGTATTGTTATAAAACCCAAATTGATTTGATCAATTGGTCAAACCACTAAATTTAGAATAAAAGAAAAACCCATAGGATATGATAATTGGAAAATGGCTAAATGAAGAGAGGTGCAATGGACAAATGGGGTGCATATTGCAGTTAGGGGTGTCAATGAGCCAAGCTTTTTTTAGCTCAGCTCAGGCTCGTCACATAAAGGCAAAGCTCAGTCTCAGCTTGGGCTTGTAAAGGTAAGCTAAGCTTGGCTCGCCAACCAAGGAAAAAAGGCTCAACAGCATAATGAGCTGAGCTTTTAGCAAGCTGAGCTAAGTGAAGCTTGGCTCAGGCTCGCCTAGGAAACGAGCTCAAATCTAGGCTCAGACTCCGCTCATGATGGGCTGAGCTCATTGACAACCCTTATTGTAGTTCATGAGTGAGGAAATTTTACATCAATGGTCAAACTGAACTATTTGGCTTTAAAATGTATTTTTCCAGGGACTTGAGAAAAATGCCTCATCGATTGATAGAATGTATCAAAATTATTGGCCGGTATACGTTTTATCACTACAGTAGCTTGGTATCTTGGCGTTTCATCCACACCGATGTTTAAATATATTCTAGACAAATGTTCTGGCAATCTGATTGAAATAATACACTTACATTGTGTTTGGTTGCCATCTAAACTTTCTGTTGAAGTTGATGATTTAATAGTTTCAAATATTAGTAGTGAATGCTGTAGCAAAATATGAGACTAGCTAGGTGTACGTCCAACTACTATAGAGTGGATGCACAATTCACCTATTTGGTTGCAAACAATATCCTCAATAATCAGCTCAAGCACTTAAGCAAAAAACAAGAACAAAAAAAAAACACAAAAGAGAAAAAGGATCCACAAAAAGACAACCAAAAAAAAAAAAAAAATCA
>JAOXJP010278217.1:0-19695 GCA_025762735.1 Platanus orientalis | reverse complement strand
TGTCAGCACTGATGTGCCCTCCCCCTGTTAGGGTGCAGAGCGGAGCAGATGATAAGAAGAGCGAAAACAATCCACTCTCTTCCTCTAACTAAAAAAATGATAGCTTTGCACCTTTACCTTCACCAAAACCAATATATATGTCACCCTCGAGTAGACACCATTTTAAAATAACGGTATTCTTTTCTTCTTTTCACACTTTACTAAGTTGGTGCATCTATTGTTATCGAGTCAGGGTCCTCTGTGGTGGCGTTTCCTGTAGTGATCACTATGGGTGGACACTAGACGATTATAGGGTTAAAAATGTCTTTTGATACTCAATTTGAATAAGGTGACACACTCAAAAACAGACGCCAAATTCAAATATTTACACTTGTCAGCTTGTGGTGATTGCTTAGGTTATGAGAAAAAATATCATAAGGATCCCAAGTGATCACTATCGTTGCCTCACTGAGAATTTGGTAGGACAACTTAGAGGGTGGCTAAAGTTAGAATGACCTCAGGGTTTACACATCAGTGCCAAAAAGTGAAAAACATCCCCCAAAAAGGAGTATAACACTTTTTCGGTGCTGATGCATCAGCCCTAATGTCATTCCAACTTTATAGCCACTCTCTAAGTTGTCATACCAAATCCCAACTCTTATTGCCTACTTAGATGATCAGTGAGTTAAGAGGGTTGTCCCAAAGGGAGCAAATGTTCTACTCTCAAAGTGTCTACTCCCCCATGTTCTTAGACACAAAGGCTGGCACATGATGCTTTTTTCGAAAACTGTTTTACTATTTTAATCCTCCTTGGATTGCATGCATATAAAAGATGTGCACATGCCGTGTGCATGGACCAAAGTGCAGACACATCAACACCAAAAAGTGATAAGCACACCCCCAAAAAGTTTAAATCACTTTTCAGCACTGATATGTCCACACCCTGGTCCATGCACACATCTTTTGTGCACACAAAATCTGGCCTCATTTATACCCCAGCCTTTGTATTTGGGAACATGAGAGAATAGACAACTAGGGAGTAGAACATCTGCTCCCCCGTTAGTTTATTGAAGCATTTAATTGGAGCTATTTGGTTTTGGAAATAAATGTTCTGTCCAGAATTTGGTTTCCAGGACACAAGGGAAGTCATATAGAATAAAATGGGTGGCAGTTGGTTGAAATTTCAGATCTCCACCTATTTTATTCCCCATGACGTTCACTGGTGTCTTGGACACCAAATCCTCTTTAGTTTTAGGTTCAGAAATAGTAAACAGAAAAGGGCCCATATCAGATTATGTGTTGAGGATTGCAAATTTATATTCAATATTTAGATGAAGTTATTTATTCAGCATGTAAATAAATAAATAAATTGACTCACTTTGTGACAAAAAGTAGCTTTGATGGATAAGGGAGATACCCCCGGATTGTGTGTACAAAATCCATGCGCAAGTTGTGCACATAGACCAAGGGGCAGACACATCAGCACTGAAAAGGGATAAGTGCACCCCCAAAAAGGGTAAATCACTTTTCGGTACTGATGCGTCAGCCCCCTGGTCTATTCGCACAACTTGCGCATGGATTTTGTGAGCACAAAATCTGGGCTCAGGGTGATAATATCTTTAGAGGAATCATTCCAAAGGAGATTCAAGATGCAGTAGATGAGGAGAAGAAATATGTACTAGTGGAACCCATAAATAAAATTCAGTTTAGTTTACCAAAAATAAAAAATTGACCCTGGATCCTTTCCTACTCGCAAGATTTCTCATGGCTTCTTGAAGCACACATCTATCTCATTTAGAGGGTGACTTTCACTTTTTTGGGGGCGTGTGTGCATCGTCTTAAGAGCAAGAAATCTTGCCAACAGGAGAAGATCCTAAGGCCCATAAACCATTTCTTAATCGGGTTAAAGATATGTGACCCTAAGCTAAAAATGAAGGGTGGTAGGCAGGTCAAGTAAAGCACTATCTTCTACACATATTTGATTGAGCTCTCCACTTATGCGAGCTGACATGGATAAGTTATGCTTTACATGAGGGTCAAAGAGGATTTTTTCTGGACCAAGTTGGTTTTAAGTTGATGTCACAGAGGTCCCTATCTGACTACCACTAGCTTTCAAGTGCAGTCGTCTTCACTAATAAAATGGTTATATATAGATAAGCACTCAGCCATCAGAAACTTCTATAACCTCCAGACTTGTGTAAGGTGGGAATGTGTGCTAATACATGGGTGGGTATGGTTTTGTTAGGGTTAGGCCTGATTCGGTCTAGAACTTTTGAGCTATTTCTTACGTGTTTACTCTTCTTCATCCACAATGAATCAATCTTTTTTGAATCCCAAAGTTGGAGTCTGTTGAGCAAATGCCTTTTTCCTGGGCTTGGATTAGGTATGAATGAAGTTCATACTGATGTATTAGAATGTTATCAGGGGGCTGACACATCAGTGCCAAAAAGTGACTTACACTTTTTGGGGGGCGCTTATCACTTTTCAGCGCTGATGTGTCTGCCCCCTGATGCCATTCTTACACATCAGTATTCGTACCTTATCTTCACCGCTTTTTCCTACACCCTTGCTCATTGTAATACACCACATAGAGAGATAAACATCACATGATGTTGGCCTTATCAATGTTTATTAGATTGGAAGAATTGCAAAGATTTAAAGAAAAAACAAGTCATCTTCTTAACTGTTCTTCCTTTGGTGTGTAAAGTGTTATTTTGTGAAGCCTGATGTTACTAATGATTTAAAAAGGTACTAGTGATCAATCCATGATTCTGTTCGGAGGTATTCAAATTTTTACCGAGTGGTAGATTAACCCTAAATTTCTTTGAGATATTTATATGTATGTTTTGATGACTAGAGCTTGCAGATATTTTCTTTTAAAATAGTAAAACTTTTGTAGTTCTATGGTTTTTCCCTGATTTATGGTTTCCCACCGAAATCGTATATTTTTGTGGTATTCTTGTTTGATTGTATTTTGTAATATCACATCCAAGATTGTCGATTAGGTAATCCCTACCATAAAGCTAAACCTAAACCAAGTCTCTAACTCATATGCTTTTACTATCATAACATAAGAGATGAAGCAAAGAAATAAACTACATAGACGGTAGTACAACACCCGCCACAACAGGAAATATAACTGTATGGATAAACCTGTAAGTATCGAATACTTCTAGGTTATCGTTGTTCATCATTCCCCATGACGTTTATATACATTTTCACTTCAACAATAATTGTCCTTTGAATTTTCTCACTCCAACATTAATTTTCTCAATTCAACAATAATTGTTCTTCCCATGAAGAGATGATCTTATTGATTGAGAGAGAGAGAGAGATCATTTTGAGTTGATAATTATATTAAGATAACCCAACGACTTTAATTGAGAAAAGGAGGGGTTCCTTTCCCAAATATATGGTGGTAGTCAGTATATGTAGCATAAGAGTCAAGGATTTTTTCAAACCCAAAGTTGGAGTAGTGATATAACTCCCATTAAGATAAGTGGGAAGTCGTAGTGGAGGGTTGGGGGGATATGCCTTACTTGGCATCTCCAAAAGTTGGCAATGGCTTTCCTTAGGATTAGACCCTAACTGCTCACCCTTAAGTCATAGAAGATGTAAGCATGACATCACATCCTAGTAAAAATAAATAAATAAATGAAAAACAGTCACCAATAGAGCACTAGAATCGTTTTACGCGTTTTGCATAAAGATGAATCTTGGAGCCTAACTTTCGGCTTTAAACTCTCTTCAAGGTTTAATCATCACTAATAAAGACTGTAAAGGTCATATTTTATTATTCTTTGGGAAAGCCCAAAGAAGATAAAATAAGCATACTTATTTATAAAACATTTTTAAAATTATATTAAAAAGAAACAGTTATGATGGTTGTTTTTATTGTTATAAGGGTGAAGAAAAGATAATGAACTACCCCCCATCGCTCCCATTACTAATGTGATTGGAAACCTTAATTTAAATGTAGAATTTTGAAACCGAAAGCTTTTAATTAACTGTTTGCGTGGGTGTAATTAAGGTAACATATTATAAACATTGAGTGGGAAGCCGATGATTACGCCGATGGTTCAGCTGGGCTGGTTGAAATCGATCTTTTGTGCTTTCATCTGATTGACACACACTCAATGATGGTGTTAGTTACAGAGATCATATCCTTTGTGACACAGTATGTAGTGATTATCATTGTGAGGCCGATTTGGTAAAAGGGGGGGAAAAAGTAAACAAGGATTTCGCGATAAATAACCCCGGCAAACTTGTACTTGTTTCCAAGTGAGTTTTCTAAAGGTCTTTGATGTTTTTTTCTTTCGCGTGGTTGAATCTAATAATCACTATCTACAAAAGTACCGACGATTTAATTATACATGGAATGAACAAAGAACATGAAAATAATTGAATCACATAAGATCTGAGCATGTAATTATACACGGAAAGAAGGAAGAACATGAAAATAAAAATATGTTCCCTCATATACATGACATGTAAGGATAGACCAAATTTTGTTTTCAAGCTCTGGTGGACCACAATCCACAATCATAGACCCCTCCCCGCAAAATAATAAGAATAATAATAAAAATCAATAAAAAATAAATAAATAAAAAGAAAAAGAAAGAAGAAGAAGAAGCAGCAGCTTAGGTGGACCACGAATTGATCCTAATCCTGGGTGGACATTCAAGGATTGACACTTACACAACCCATACAAGGGAAGAAAGCCTCTTGTTTTGTCAGAATTCAAGAGACGTGAGTGAGAGGACTTTTTGACCTTTGCATCTATTGAGGCCTACTTATTAGTTGTATATACAACTAAGGGGGATATTTTGCTAATTGACAATTCAAGGACCACTTTTGTTCCTTTTCCAAAAGATGATGAATGAAATTCTTTGAAAAAAAAGTGTATTAATCCACTATAGGTGCTGATAACAACTCCCCCTCAAAAAAAAAAAAAGAAAAGAAAAGAAAATAAAAACTTGTAACATTATTTTATGACCCTTGGAGAACAGAAGGGACCCTTGACTAAGTTGATTTCCATATCCTCATATCTGATCTAATCTCACTTCGCTTTGGTAATCAATAGAATTGAACATGGTTAACAGGAAGAGAAACAAGTGTAGAAAGAAACGGAAATAATCACCCGTTTATATTGGATGGTTAAGCATGTTTAAGAGGAAAATCCTTGTAAATGGCTATGGAAATTTTGAAACTTGCTTGAATATGAATGTGAGAATATCTCCCTCTGGTATTCTACGTCCATTCCTACATGAACCAATATGTCCCTTCCTATTTGTACCAATTCTTTGTATATGGTTTATTATATTTTATCATAAATATGAGAAGAATGATATAGAAAAAATAAAATACAAAATAGGTTTGAGAGAATAGGGAAGATCAATTATAGAGCTTTAAGCAGAATTTTGAGATTAATGATTAAAACTTAATAGAAATTAACAAATAATAACATAAAACTGAAATAAAAATCAAAGAAAAAAAGATAAACCCAATAAAAGCACCTAGACTATTGAAAGCACTAACCCAATATAAAACACCCATGAATGATATACCACAATTTAAGTGTGGCAGGCAGTTGTGATTTTTGAACATTTTTTTCCAATTACTTTAATGTAGGTAATGTATATGGTCGAGCTCACTTTGGGCTGAGCTAACCAATGCCTCGCCCCAAGGTTAGGTAGGGATTTTGCAGCCTAAGCCCGATCCGTGGGTTTGAAGTTGGGTCCAGGTTTAGCACTACCCAAGTTGGACCCCTCACCTGAAGAGATTAAAACTTAAAAATCTGGCATGGGCTCAGGATCCTATTCGGGTTGGATTTGTAACAAGTCTGGTTTCAATTTTATTTCATATTCTGGCTTGGGTCTTGGGTCTGGATTAATCGGCATACTTTCCTAGGGATTTGACACCGAGCTTTGTCCATGGGCCAACTTGATACCCAAAATTTGGGCTAAAACTTACTGGGTTGGTCTGGCCCATTGGCAACGCAAAGTGGTCAATACGTACGCAATAAAGAAGAGCCGTGCAAATGGGTTGGTAATTGGAAAGCTCTGTTGGGCTTTTAAGACTTACCTAGATAATAGCCCAGACTGGTTAGCAAGAATAGGCCCATGGGATGTGCCTGGGTTGATCTTGGGGCCCATCAAATAATCGAGCCAGATTTTAATTTAAAACTTAAAGAATAAAAGAAATAATAATCCTAGGAATTCATAACCTATGGTCCAATAATCCTTAGCAAAATGTTTGATTTCGTCAGGTCATATCAAAGTTTGGCAAGAGTCAGGATCTTCTGTGCCCACAGTCTGTGTTGTGGCAGTATTGCACACCATTGGCTGGTACTTGGTGTTCACAGGATAAAAAAGTCAATTTTTATAGAATTGGCGCCTCTTTTTTATGCTTTTACACCTGTAGGCATCACATGCCGGCCCATGGGAGTGTAACAGTGCCGCAACACAAATCTGTAGGCACAGAGGATCCCAACTAATTTGGTGAACACCATCCTAAGTAAAAGATTATAGTTATTTTTCATAGATTCAAGCTTGCATGACAAAAAACCAAAGTGGATTTTCTCTTGCAAAAAAGCCTGGCAACCCTCTTGCACCAGGTAATCAGCGACACGTGGTGAAAGTAATGAAAAAACACCCAGCACTGGTTGCAATAGGTTGTGGTTTGTTTTTTTCGTCGTCATGTCTTGCTCGGCGCCTGGTGCAATAGGATTGCCAATGCTTTTTTCGCAAGAGGAAATCTTCTCCAAAATGATGATCACAATGCTTAAGGAACATTTATCATAATTTAGTGGAGTCTAATGCTGTTTTTTGGAAAAATATCCTTAAACCCTTCACAGAATTTTTTTTTTTTTTGTCAAACCCATAGATGACAACAACTGATCACTTACCAAATGTTTTAGAAAAAGATTCATTTAGACCCGTCGTCTCATGTGAAGGTGACCCTAATCAAAGTTGGCTTAGACTAAGACTATTGGTAGGTCCCTACACAGTCCAAGTATACCATTATCTTCAAAAATATATATTTTATTATTAAAATATATGAATTTAATATTTAAAACAATAAAAAAAACATTATAAAAAGCTGATAAGGTCAGAAATAATGAGAAATAGTCGTTACGATGACACTAACCGTAACAGTGACCATTATACTATTTTCAAAAGGTGTAACGAAAACTAACCGAGCCAGTGCCTCTCCGGCAATTTTTTTTTCTTTCTCTCTCTCTCTCTCATAACTACGAGGGAGAATGTCTCTTACGTGGAGCCATCATATTTCAACATTTAATTCCTTAAATTGCCAAAAACAAAATTAAATACAACCAATGAAGATTGTCTCTCTACCAAACTCTAAAATGAGAAAAAAGAAAAGTAAAAATGTAGAAATTTTTTATGATCTCGCTATGAGCAGGATAAAATCTTAAGAGTGCTATTTGCCAAGCACCCATGAAGAGGTATTTAATGGGCGTTTGAAACCTTCCAAAGAATGCATTCACATTGTGATATGCTTCGATATCTCCCCTTTTTTTTCTCTCTCTTTTATATGTAGTTCGTTTTGTTTGTCCATCTCAAGCGTCAATCTAGGCTAATAGTACCCTGGCTTGCCTCACTAATACATTGTAGTGGAGACTTAAATAATTATATATTGTAATCTTTCAAATGTTGAGATTTTACTCTTTAATTAAAATGGTGTCTTTCAATAACACAAATGGATTACATAAATTACACCAATAATAGTCCTATAATTTTCGTGTGATTTAGGGACTAAACATTACCCCAATACTTGAAATGAACATATTATCACATACTTTATTAGGTTGTAAACACAATTCTAAAAAAAAAATAAAAATCACAGAACATTTATAGATCCAGTGAATTCAACATAAACACATACTATATAGGTGTTAATAATCAAACTTATGTATTGTAGCAATTTTGATTGCGGCAATGCCATCAAATGTCTAAGAAACTTTTAATTTGTACATGAATAGAATAAATAGAGAATGAGGGTTAGGATACTTATTGGTTTAGTGTCTACACATGCAAACAAGATGTCCTTAAAATGAATATGCCAAGTAATCTCGGTGCAATATAGTACTTTCCGACGTCCACCTCTAAGAAAAACCACATACCACCAAGTGCACCACACTAGCACTAGGAGTCTACTATAAACAAAAAAGATCAGTTATCTAGTGTGTATGTACTCAAAATAATCAAGATAATGAGAAGAAAAAAATAAAATAGTACTAATAAGAAGGATTATGCATTTTCTGGTGTGTGTCTGTTCATCTTTTTTAGAAATGCCCTCTCTTCTCATCTCCTTGTGGGAGAATTATGCACTCCTAAGATGTGAGGCCATATGCTGTCATTGTAGAGGAGAATCTTTCTTGGCATCCCATATGTTGGCAGTCCAAAAGATTACCCCAATGTATGGTAAGAAATAATAACATAATAAATTATATTAAAACCCATAAATGGTCATAAAGCATTAGTTATAAGATTCATTTTTGGATCTTACCATAAATAAAATATAACATCAAATACTTCTTCTTCTTTGGTTTGGCCATTTGGGAATGGAGAGACCCATACTTGAATGGTGGAACCGTACCGTGACAGGAGAGGCAGATGATGAATAGCATTGCGCACAAGGGGATTAAAACCCCTGGTGGAAGGATGATGCCTCATCCACCCAAGCATGGGGGCATTGGCAATCCTCAAGTACTTGGTTAAAGAGAAAAAAATGTTTAACTGTGAAAGAGAGTAAAAGCAAGTTACCGGACAAAAATGGCATTGGGGAGACGATGGAATTTTGCAGAGATGAGGAATATTTGCTATAGGAAACAAATGTTTTATCCAGGATTTTGTATGCCTTATTGTGTCCTATACACAAAGGCTATAGGTTCATAGCGTTAAAACTGTAAAAATATTTTCAATTGAAAAAATAGGTACCCATAGAATGGGGTGTATAAGGTTAAAACTTTTTTAAAAAAAAGTGTTCAAATGAATATTTGCTCCCCCTTTAAAAGAGATACCAAATTCAAAAAACCATCATGTACTAGCCAATTGTGAGACATGGTAGGTCATACAAAATCCTAGACAAAACATTTTCTCCCTTTGCGATAAAGTATGTTGAGTTAGGATTTATCATATCAATGGATTGACATTTGGAGAAGAAGATGTGTTGGAGTATGTGTTAGAATATGGTTGCTGCTTAAGCCTGTTGTTATCACCCAAAAGTAGAAAAATCCACGAGAAACGTGTGGCAGGTGATGATAAGGGAAGCAAGCTAGTTAATAGAATAGTTGTAAAGGTGATGAGTTAATAGAAGAGAGAAGACCCATGCCAAAGACAGTTAAAATCAAACATACTGTTAATATTTGAAATTTGAAAGGAGAAGGTAAGGTTCAAATTTGAAAAGAAATCGATATTAATCACCCAAAAGACCTCTACAAGAAGAGGAAGGAGGAAACAAAGGATACTCTAAGTCATCCAACCACACACATTATACTCTGTCTGTAATGCCCCGAAACCCATACTTCACAAGGGTTCCAAATGCCAACGTGTTAGACTTCAGATCACATGACACATCCAAAAACAATGCAACGTATGGTAGCGTAGCTACGCAATTGGGCCAATTGGAAAGAATTCTCAAGTTCATATAACATGATAAACAACTATAAAATGGTATCCAGTGACATATATTATACCAAAAAAAAATGTCATTTATATATAAACTATAGCTCAATACAAAATATCATCTATCACTATCCCAGAGGCGGGATATAAAGAGTCAAAGCTATACAAAGTAAACTCTAGTCTATTTACAATTAGGCCACAAAATACCAAACTACATGTGAACCTAGCTGTATAAGTGAGCCTTAAGTTGCAGGATCTCACTTCATGTGGTAAGAGAATGGTTCACAATCTACAGGGAGGAGATGATGGGGTGAGCTTAGGGAAAGCCCAGCAAGTAAATTCAATCTTCTACACGTTTATAGCAAAAAACAACAAGATAAAGAAATAATATTCGATCAATCCAATAAAAATACACTCGGTAAATATCTATAATGGTGATGTCTAAAAATGATATGCAATGGATGCACTGTGCAAAGTATTGGTCATTACTAGTGCTGGTAATGTAATTATAGGTGCTAATACCGGATAGACGAAAGACAGTTCTAACCCTTGGTCATTTGCTTTAAGTAGTTGAATCACCAAACCGAACCTTTGGCATTAAGCACAAGATAGCTTCTTACTAGGCTATAACCCACAACTCTGTTTAGATACCTCTAATCAATGCCACCACAACAAGTAAAGCCAAATAAAACAGAAAAATATTTCATATCGTCTACATAATTAATATGAATCGCATCAATATAAAATCATGTATAATGTTAAATGCATGTAATGCAATTGCACCCTTGTCATTTTTCTTCTTTTTTTATGCTTTTTATAGCTAGGGAAGCGACCCTTTATCTTTTATGCTCTATATAGGGAATTGACCCTTTATCTTTTATGCTCTTTATGGGGAAGCGCCTCTTTCTTTTTATGTTCAATCAAAAGCATACATAAATTTATGCCATGAAATGTTATACATTTATTATGCATTACAAAAATGTCAACTACCATCAACAATACAATGCAAATTTTAATTTTTTTTTTCTTAATAGTATTTATACATCTTGAAATCATTCCAACTAATATAAACCATTTAATATAAAAGTAATTTGTACATTTTTAAGATAAAGCATGTAAATGAATAAATGAATAATTTAATGTTATGCAATGAAAAATAAATGACAAGTATTTAATCCACTGCTAAACATTATAACTAATTTCCTAAGCGTAAAAACCCAATCCCTCTAGCTAAGACATCTAGGCGCGGTTATCCATTTTTCCATCCTAGGTTATTTCTCAGGCTAACCCCTTGGTCTCTTCTTGGGGGTTGACCCTTGGCCTCTCCCAATAAACATGTCGTTGCTTTTGGAGTTGCAACTAACGTAACATTTTTTATTCGAACTTATGAATCCGTAAACTCCATTTTTCTAAACCTAACTTGGCATACCCTCTTCTACCTTTTAAACCCCTCTCTATTCATTCACAATAGAAGAAACATCAAACAATAAGGTTTAAAGCCCTTAAAAAAATGAAATACTAATTTTATTTTATAAATTTAGGCGAACACTAACTTATTCCATGCATTCACTCAAATTCTATGTCAAACAAACCCTATTAAATGTAGGGATGAAAACAAATCATTACATTTACTTATATATGTTTAGAACTATACATAAATACATCATTTTTACTATTAACTAGAATAAAAATAATTTAAACCTTGTAAAGTAAAAAATAATATCTATAATTTGAAAACCTAACCATAAACATGAAGAATAAAGGACCACTTACTGAGCTTGTGTAAGAAAGTCTTCACAAGAGCTCCACAAGCTCCAATCTTCTTCTCTTCCCTTCATTTCCCCCTTTTAGCCTAGAGTTTTCTCTTCTTTTCTATTTTTTTCCTCACTTATTCCATCTCTCTTTTTCGGTCAACTGAGGCAAACAAAACCCTCATCGGGTGTTTTTGTTTTTACGTTTTGTTTCTTTTCTCCCCCAAAAATACCTCTAGTAAGTCAGGGGTATTACATAATCTATAGATTAATCTTTGGTTTCTTTCCTTTGTATTCGGGCCATCACTATAGATAAATTAGCTCATTGTTGTGCTTAAGTTATTTTTAATGCTTTACAATTCATCTTGATTGTATGGATGTTTAAATCCTCTATAAAGTCTAAGTTATGAATTACAATTCTCTTATAAGCTTGTTGTGTTCTCTTTTAATTCTATTTCTCTTAGTTGGTATTTAGTATATAATTGAAGTCTTTGCTTGTTGTGACCGCCTGCAAGCACCCAGGGAATGTGTGGCAGCCATTGGGCCCCCTTCCCTCTTGACAGCGTTGTCTTGCCTTATGTGGTTGGGTATAGGACGAGGGGGGGTCCTCCTAATGCATATGTGATGTCTTCTATAGTCTTGTATGAATTTAGAGTCACCACTAGCTAATGAGGTGTGATTGGACACATTTTTTAGGGCACTCCTTAGAATAGCTCTTAAGAACATCTAGGCACGGTCTAACCATATTATGAAGGTGGAGTTTAGAGGTTCAATTACGGTTGGGGATGGTGTTAGGCATACTAGTCCCATCATCTCAAATCAAGAATGAATGGTGTTGTCTGGTGATCTTGGGAATAAGTCACTTAAGTGAATCGAAACTGAGGGATCAAAGCCCTTTATAGCACTCAGATCTCCTCAAGGGGAGTGTTCCACCCTTCTTTTGTTGCCATGAGCTGATGCTTGGGTATGTGAAATGATAGATCATTAAAATTCTGTTTTATTTATTTGTTAATTGACTTCGATACATAAATATTTACAAAAAGAAAGAAAGAATTCTCCATCGCATATTCATAGAATTTCCCTATTTTTGGTTGCCCTTATAAAGTTGTATATACATTGCAGTATCCTAATTTCCTCACTTCGTTTAACTCTCAACAAACAACCCATATAGATCTCTCATATGGTACACATGGAGATTACAGGACTCTGGAGAATTAATTTATGCAATTTTTGGACAATTGCATGCAACCAAGGATTGCCACGGGTGAGCAAGTAAGTACAATAAAGGTTTTAAGTTATCTAAGAGGGAGTGGTTTTACATAGTGCTGCGTGTTTTGGTCACTACTTTCTAACCTGATGTTGGATTTCGGTGATTATTGATACATTGGAAAGTTGATTCAATTATTTACAACTTGTATTTCTGGGAGATTTTACAAATTTGGCCATTGTCACCCCTAAAATTGAGTTCAAAGTGGGATGTCCTTTAGAGGACCACCCTTGAGACTTGGGGTAGGCAGTAATTTGAAGGGCCGTAGGCCCCAGGGAAGTGGTCCTCTAAAGGGTCACACCTGAGAGGTTTTGAGGGTGTAGTCGTCTGAAGGACCGGCGGTCCCAAGGGGTGGTCATTTGGATGACCGCAACCCCTTGGGCACCCAGTAGCTCTACATAGCGCTCAATCATTTGGCCATAACTTCTTCACCCAACCCTAGATGGACATGATTCTAATTGCATTGAAAATATAACTCAATTTTCTACAAATCATATGTTTGGTAAGAGCCCAAAATTTGGCCATCTTTGAGATCCAAATTAGGTCCAAAGTTAGGGTGAAAAACCATCTTAGGTGGGTTGCCTTGAAATCGCAAAAAATTAACTATCCTTGTGCTCTTAATTTAACTTTAATTAATTACATATTGATCAATTGAATTTACATATCCATTCCCACGTAAATTCATTTCAATATTTGCATAGAAACATAGAATTAATTGTTTATATCAATCATTCAAATGTACACATGATCATACATTAGTGTTCACATAAAGCTTCATTATCTTTATACTTCTCTCAAAGAGGTGTCCATGGATTTAACTGAATCCTTCTATGATCAAGGATTTTTTGTGAATCCATAGACCCCACTCTCAAGATGAATAATCTATATGATGGGATTATACAAATTATTATGGGAATTACATGATGCTGAAATTTAAAATCAAAATTATATGGTATGACCTAGATCTAAACAAGATGATAAACGAAGTAGAAATCTACACCTATAATATGCTTCTTTTCTTTGAGAATCAAGATCTTCTATGAGAAATTTGATTTAATTCACATCATCCTAGCATGGATTCTAGAAGCAAATATGGTGATATTGCAACCAAATTTAAAAAAAAAAAAAAAACATTCATGAAGATACATAGATTATGCATGGACTACTCTAGAAGAAAACCTAAACTCTAATCAACCTAGATCTACGTGACCTAAATATTATGATTTCTACAGAAATTTAAAAGGGAAAAAAAATACTTAAATGAAAAATTTTGTAAACTCCCTTATCCTTTGATCCACTATTTTGCTCATTCCTTACTCTTCTTCACTTTGGTTTCCATTCTTTGGGACTTCCTTGGACATAAAGGAGAAAACTTCAAAGAGAATAAAAAAATCTTCAAAGTTGGAGGAGGTTTTTTTTTAAGTTAGTAGAATTCCTTAAATTTAATAGAGAGTTCTCCCAATTTGGCTATAATATCTACATTGAGAATCCTTCTTTTTAAATTTGGAGTCCCCCATACCACTCCTTACATTACATAATCCTTAAATAGAAGAGAAAAGTTTCAATGGTATATTTGTTTATTAGACATTGGAGTATAATTGTAAATAAGAGAAGAGATTTACTTGGAGAATTAGAATTCAAATTCAATGGTATTTAGAAAAAAAAAAAAGAAAAAGAAATGTTAAGATATTCTTTAATGCTATAAGTTATTTGGATCTAGCTTAAAACACTCCTCAATAATGGATTTTTGAATATACATTATTCTCAAGTACATATTTGAATAAATGTTGTTTTAAAAAAAAAAATGTATTTCCCTAAAACCAGTTATTGATTTAGGGTTTTCAACCAACTTTATGGGATCAATCATAACACTAGTTGGAATCCTCCAATGCGCCCTATTTTCTATATTGGTTCCTCTAAACCCCAAGAATTCAAGCATTGAGTCAAGAAGGGATATGGTTCTTGTCAAACCCCTCTCCCTTATAATCGCCTAAGCACTTGTGTTTTTGGTGGGTATCTAACTAGACAGCCGAAAGAAATGTCTAGTCCTCACATTTTGAATTGGCACCTAGGGTCAGGTGGAAAGGAAATCTGTGCCCATGTGGCACTAGCACCCCAATATTACTATTTTCCCAGTAACACCTTCTTTACTAATTTGTTGACTGGTTTGTTTCCTTTGTCAATGTATCACTTGTTCTGTAGGATTTTTTCCACTTTATAGTGGTAACACCTATGCAAAAATGACAAATCCAAAATCAAAACCAAATTTGGGCAAGGGTTCTATATATATATATATTTTTTTGGGTACACATGTTGATGTATGCATTAACTTATTGTGGAGGATCTTAGGTCATAACAAGGCCGTTTACTTTTAGATTGTTTGTAGGAAAGCCCGCGGCGGACATCCAATTCCGGAATTCTACAGTGCTATTTCAAATATTAAAAAAAATCTTTAAAATATAATATTTTAAATTGACAAAAAAATTACCCTCCCACTTAGTCTCTGACGTTAATTGGCCGGACCTGGTGCTGAAATGCCTAGGGGTAGCAGTTCATGTTGGCGGGTTGGGCTTGTGTCATGTCGAGTTAAGAATATATTACATGGGTGTATGATTATATGAGTCGTCCCGAACATGACCCATTTTATTAATTGTGTCAAAGTAGGTTGACTGTCTTTGACCCCAAATATGAATATAGTAAACCCTAATCCGCTGATTTTGTGTTGGATTCATGGGTCATGTGACCTAGAGGTGGCAATTTGTGTTAATAGGTTGTATTCGTGTCAAGTTAAATGTATATGATTATACGGGTCAACCTGAAGATGACCCATTTATTAATCGTGTCAAACTGGTTGACCCGCTTTGATCCAAAACACAATTGCAGTAATCCCATCTGCTAATTTCCGTGTCGCTCTGGATTCTGTGCACTGAAAATCTGTGCACAATTCATGTTCAGAGGCATGTGATCAGTCACATCAGCATTGAAAAGTGATAAACATGCACCCCAAAAAATGTAAATCACTTTTCAACGCTGAAATGAGGGTTCTCAGCCCCCGACATGCATTATGCACAGATTCTGTGCTCACAGAAGCCAAGCCGATTTCGTGTGGAGTTTGTGCTGGATTCACAGGTCCTGTAAACATTGCCACCCTGAATCAAGGTTCCAGGATTTTGTGTCTAAGATAGTGTCCAGAGCACCAGGAGCCAGTTATACGAAATAAAATGCATATTCCATATTCAAAAAATGCATCACCCATCCATTTTATTCCATATGACGGCCCTTAGTGGACACCAAATCCTAGACAGAACATCCTTTCCCGTTTAAAAAAAAAAAAAAAAAGACAAAAAAACTTGATTTATTGTTGGAGTGCGACCATCAACTAATCACTCTCCAACAGGTAATGGCTCTAAAATTTATTATAGTGTTTAATTAATTTAATAGAATATTTAGTACGTGGCAAAGGGTGTTCATAGAGAGATAAGTGGCGTACTAAAGGACGTGTGACGTACTAAAGGACAAAGGGGGGGCTGTAGTTTTCAGCCGAATATATTGTTGGTTAGGTGGTGTTGCTTACCGAACGAAAGTGTGAATTAAAGTCTCTCCGGGGTTTATCTATGCTCCCTTCTATTTTATTATTATTTATATATTGTCTTTTACTGCCTTTTATTCCAACAAAAGAAGGGAAAAAAGTGTTAATATCCCGTTTATCGGGCTGACGACGTCCAAGAAGATCATGGGAAGGAGAGGTAAGAAATCTTTGAACGGAAACACTGTGAACTCCAGACCCAGGGTAAAACAAAATGTAAAAATATTTGATTTGCTGTAGCAAATTAATTTTTCTGTAGCTTATTGTAGCATGAACAGAAATCATTGGCGCTTTGTCTTTTTCTTTTTTGGTCTTTTAACTTTTGTGGCTTGGTGTCTCCTTTCGACCACCTACTTTTCAAGCGAACATTTTTACCACGAACACAACATGTGTTGGCTTATAATTCACCATAGACATTATGGAGGCTTTTTCATCACAGAATATTTATTGGGTTTTTTTTTTTTTTTACTTTAACCAAGGACCCCATGTGAAAAGCTGTTTTCACAATTGGATTGGAAATCCTCTTTGTCAATCTAACCGTTAAAAGCCCCCTTCCTGTTCTTAGAAATTCTGAATATACTTAGCTGATATTTCAAGTTCAACATTTTTAAAATTTATGTGATTATTTTAGATATTTCTGGATTATGGAACTTTTTTTTTTTATAATTTCTCAACAAAATAAAAAAAAAATAAAAAAATAAGAAGGAAAACCTCAATTTGATTATAAATTTGAAAAACCTCGATCCAATAATCATAAGAAATTTATTCTTTTATCAATTTCTCTTAAATTATTAAATTATTTATTTGATGAATAAATTATTAAATTCTTCATTAATCATTAAAAATCAATGACTACAATTTGTTTAGAAAAAAAATATTTTATCTAAAATTTGAATTTTTTCCTCATAAAACTACATTAAAGAGACATGTAATGAGACAAACATTACATAGTATTGCCTTAAAGCATCCTCTTATTTAGTAAATTAAATACTGAGTTAATCGTCCACTGTTTTTGTGTGTAATGGGTAAACTAACATTAAATAGTTTCATTTTTATTAGTAAAATTTTAAAAATATTAAAGAACAGATTAATTTGAGATACCTTCTAAAATAGCTATTCAAGAATTTGACATAATTTATAACAATACCAATACCTAACCAGTTTTTATTTAAGTTAATTATTTCTCATCATTTTTAAAACATAATAAATTTATAAGAAAATGAAATCATATTTTAATTTTGATAGAGAACTAATGTTTTATTAGCTTTTACATTAATTTCCGATTTTGAAGTAGAATACCTGCTTTATAATGGCAAGTGAGGACTGACAGAAAATAGTTTTAACACTTGAAACTTATTTTCTTTATTTCATATAATTGCTCATTTTTAATACTAGTTTGAGTTTTGCTTGTCTAGAAATTTATTGAAATCACAATTTCCCTTTCATATGTGCTTGATTTTTCCTAACAATAATTAAATATCAAACCATTTCAAAATTATTATAAAACCACCTATTTGTTTCAAGGGTAAAATAATTCCTCTAAATTGAGATTTTCAAGATTGTTTTATACAATTAAAAGTTAATTATATGCTGGGTTTAAAGCCACCATTGATGGGGTTCAAGTGCAAGCAGGTACTAACAGTCACATCATAGAGGATATCGCCCCCCTTAAATTCATGCTAGTCTGACTGGAACTCTAAAGTGCTTTCTCTCATAATTTGGCTCACGTCCCTTAAAGTGCTCCTAACATGTCCCCTATATGCAGTAGCACATCACCTCGAGAGGTGATTTACTTGTCTCCCTGCATGTGGGGGCACACCAAACCCACTGTGCTAGAGAGAGAGAGAGAGAGGCTTGCGTTGGTATTTCAACAACCCACACGTACACGCAAAACTAAGCTTCTTGTTTAACTTCAATAATATCTTGGTCCTATCTTTCCAATTCTTGCTTTCTAATACCAAACTTCTAACCAACACATGGCATCCTTGCAAGGAGAGGGTGACCCAACGGATGACTAATTCCATCCGGCACAACCATATAAGCCTAGAGTCAACGCTAAAACATTGGTCACGTGAGAGATGGTTTAATTTGTGTCCCACCAAAGTTAGAAATTGGTTTGGATTCATTTACCAAAATAATAAAATCTTGGTTTGAGTTGGTGGAAACCACTCCAGCATCTCTATTGTGTTTCACACCTGTCCCATTGAACAATAATAGGACCAGCTTTTTTATCACTCCGTAGCCATTTACATAGGTGTCAAACAGAGATGCTCGAATGTTTTCCTCTTAAGCATCTGTTATCATAAATTGTATTGGGATTGGAAATAGTAAATCCAATTTCCAATCTGATTCGGCTTAGGGTTGAGGCCTAGGTAATCCTATCCGACCTGAATCAATAATTTAAAAATATAATTAGGTAGTATTGGGTTAACCCGCCTTAATCAATCTGATCCGACCTGAATTTTGAACTTTAAGTCAGTTCGTACGAAAATGTAGTTGAATAGGTTTGACATTCTCACAATGAGATATAGATTAGTTTGTTGGGTGGGTTACATTAGGTTGGTGGTTTTGATCCATCACACTGGGCTAGGATTGACCCAATTCGATCAACTCAAGTGTTAAATTTATGAAAGTTCACTTTATCTGGCATTGAATGATAAAGAGTAAACAAACTCTCCCAAAACCTTAATTTGTTGGGAGAATTGTTTAATTCACTCTTATATGATATCAGAGCCAAGCCAAGTCCCACGATTTCGAATTATTCCTATGGAAATAGAAGTATTCTCTTTGAATTACACTTAGTTCCTTGAGTACTCCTAGGAGAGAAAGTGTTCCTCTTAAAGGGCGTGTAAGCATATATATATATATATATATATATATATGAATTTGTGTATACCCCCCCCACCACCGACACCAATGCCTTAACATTCGATGAGATAAGTGATGAATTAATTTGATTCATATAACTCTTAACACTTTAAAGACTAAATTGTAAGGCTTTTAAGAAAATAAAAAAAGGGGTTGAAAGTTTATTCAACAGGTGGACAGGATATTCTGGGCTGAAATCATCTATGCCACCCCGCTTGATGGGACACTCAAGGAGGGGATCAATTCACTTTTTGGAGATTTTTTACTCCCCCCCTCCCCTCTGAGTGTCCCATCAGGGGGACTGGCATAGATGATTTCACGCCAGATACTCTCTACCAACATCTATGGTGTAATTTAACACCAGTCATGATGGGTGGCCTGAAATGTCTGTCACCCCCCCTAAGTGGCCATTCAGAGGGGGGATCAACTCACTTTTTGGGATGTTACATCACTTCCAAAAAGTGAATTGATCCCCCTCTGAGGGGTTCACATCACCGGCGACGACCCTCTTTGTGAGACGTCGTGAGCCGAGACACATCGTGGGTATCATTTCACTTTTTGGAACTGTCACATCACCCCCAAAAAGTGAAATGA
>JAOXJP010278206.1:0-19695 GCA_025762735.1 Platanus orientalis | reverse complement strand
AAACATGGGTTCAACAAAGGAATTTGGTATAAATGATGAAAATATCATCCAATTCACATAAACTTTACTCACAATCATGACATTCTTCAAGATAGAATGAGGCTCTCATGTTTTCCAAGTCAAAATAATTCTAACAGTGGGATTCATCATCAAATCACAAGGATCTACAAGAAACAATGAAAAAATTGACATTAGTTTACAAGAGTACTTCTATCAAATCCTTTCTTCTTCCTCAAGTTCCTTCCCTTCAAACACCCAAAATCACTTCCTCTATAGAAATTAGTGTAGATTTATCATCAAATGAATGAAATTAGGTAGTTCATGGAAGAAAATGATAAATTCTAAGAAAAGCTCCCAAGATTGGGTTAGACTTACCAAATTGGGGAAGAATTTCTTCTCCTTTTTCCTAAATCTCTCAAATCTCTTCCTCTCTCCCTTTCCATGTTTCTAAGAGGTATAATAGACCCAAATAAGGCTTAAAGGGGTAATAAGTCATCACAAACAAGATCCAACATGTGTGGGGGTCAAATGGGAGTGAACCAAGCCATTTGGGTGCTTCCCAACACTTTTCTGCACATTTACAGGGCCTGACCAATCAGGCAATTAGTGATCGATCAGGGCCTGACTAATCAGGCACTTGGTGACCCATCAGGAAAAATCTAGAGGTACATACCTCATGCGCCTGATTGGTTAGGGCATGAGTCATGGGTTCTAAACTTTTTAGCTTAAACCCTTTGTAGTAAAATGGACATAACTTTCTTTAGAAAACTCTTTTTCGCAAACCGTTTATTGTGTTGAAAACTAAACTCAAAGTACTTTCCAAAAGTATATATTTCACATCCTAATTCACTCAGAATTGGTGTCGGTGGGCCTGTGTAGTTATCCAAAATACACTATCAGGATAACCTTCGTATGTAATTAGTTCAAGATCAAGCTTGGGCTTTACACTTATAACTTAGTCCAAAGGGTTACTAAACCACTCTATGGTTTTAATAAAGTATGTGAAATAACAATTTTATCCTTAGAGTGAAAATTACATTTCTATCCTTTTAGTATAATGTAAGGTGTTATAAAGGGTCTTGAACATGTGTAAGTCAAAAGAGTGTTAAATGAATTAACACTCTGAAGTCTCTTCTAGGGATGGGATTTCGGGGCATTACATATTCAGACAAGGCTAACATCTATATCTTGATCCTCACTCTTAGGATCAGCCAGGAAAGCATATATCTAATTAATTTGTTTTCGCAATCAATTAAACATTATGAGTCAGAAGATATTATCTTAATTTAATAACCATAAAGTACAACGATAAACAAAGTTTTTCAACTAGAGAGTACTTTATTTCAATTTCATTTAATGCCCTACTTAAATAATAAACAACCTATTTTTTCCACTCATTGTTTTCCTATGCTAGCAGTGCTTAAACAAACTTTGATTGTGGTTGAAGAATATAGTCGCAATGGCATGTCTTTTCATGGAGATACTAGTATTGGAGGGTTACTCAAATACTCCTTTATTGTATTGAAAGTCTACTAGTGTTCTTCAATCCAGATGAATTATTGTTCTAGCCGATGTTTTAGCAATGATGAAAATGACAGGATTTTCCCTGTTGAATTTGAAATGAATCTCTTTAGAAAATTAACCTGACTGAGAAACCTTTAGAGTTCTTTCTTCTTCTTTGGAGGCTAAGCCTCTTTAATGGCCTTTTATTTATTTATGTCTACTTTGATCCCTCATTGATGAACAAGGAAACCTTAGAAAATCTTGGCCGAGACTCCAAAGACACATTTAGAGGGTTCATTTTCACCTTAATGTCCCTCATCCTTTCGAATGAAGCCCTAAGGTCCTTTAAGTGTTTCTCCTTATATTCAGATTTTACCACAATATCATCAATATAGATTTCCATATGTTTTCCTATCATGTCATGAAAAATGACATTCATGGCCCTTTGGTATGTTGCTCTAGCATTTTTTAGGCCGAATAAAATAACCATCCAAGCATATGTACCAAGGGCCCCTGGTCACCTAAAATTGGTTTTAGGGACAGTCTCTTCAATAATAAATATCTGGTAATACCCAGAATGACCATCCATAAAAGAAAGAACCTCATACCTTGATATTGCATCCACTAATAGATCAGTAATGAGCATTAGGTATTCATTCTTAAGGGTGGCCTTATTCAAGTTCTAAAAATCTATACAAGACCTTAGCTTGTCATTTTTTTCATGACAGGCATTATACTTGAAAGCCAATCAATGTACCTTATTGGCCATATAAAATTGGCCTAGAGAAGCTTTTTAATTTTATCCTTTATTTTCCCAATTACTTCTGGGGACATCCTCCTTACTGGATGCTTGTAAAGTCGAAAACCTACTCTGATGGGTTATCTATGCTCGACCAACTTCTTGTCAAGGTCGGGCATCTCAACATAGTCCCAGGCAAAGTAGTCTACAAACTCAACCAAGAATTTGATGATTTCAGCCTAGAATTCTTTATCCAACAATTCACTAAAATAAATCGGTCTTGATAGTTTCTTAGTGCCCAAGTTGATTTATGTAAGTGTGTAATGCCCCAAAATTCCATACCTAGACGAGACTTTGAGCTGTTAATTTCTTAACACTCTTCTTCTTTTTCTTCACTTACTCAAGATCCTTTGTAATGGAATAAAATAAAAGGGTCCTTAATTTTTTTTTTCTCTCTTATTAAATCTTTGCATTTAATAAGATCATTCATCACCATTCATAAATGTAGCAGAGTATAAACTTTTAATCAAATCCATTACCATGTGCAATGGAATCTAACTTCTAAATCATTAACATCATTGTGGAAGGAAACTAAACATCCATATCACTTTCAAAAACCTTTTAAACAACGATCTCCATAACTAAGACTCGAATCAACTATCCTGGCTCATCAACTAAACACAACCCACTACATGAGTCCATAAACATGAACTGAAATAAATAAAGTCTAAACATATAACTAAAAATAATAAACTAAATTGATGTCAAATGTCTGAAAACTAAATATCAAATAAATCTTCTAATTCTTCATGCCTCTCTGCATCATCATCAACACCATGGCATCACTTGCTCACAATATGATAATTTAACAAACAATGTGGAAGGGTAAGTTCCACGACTTACATGTAATAACATAAAGGCTACAATAGAATATGAGTCAAGACTTAACATGAATATTTTCAAAAACTTCATTGAAATACAATTGAACTAAGATTTCTAAAACATGTTGAAAACTCTTTTATGTAGATTTCAAAACTTGTCTTATTGAATGACTTTAAAAACTAAGGGGGTATTTGGTTTGGATTATGGAGGCTGATTCTATGCCAAAATCGATAATGGATCATATAAAGCCATTTGG
The DNA here is from genome assembly GCA_025762735.1 of Platanus orientalis. Lineage (NCBI taxonomy): Eukaryota > Viridiplantae > Streptophyta > Magnoliopsida > Proteales > Platanaceae > Platanus > Platanus orientalis. Next base: position 16,315 of record JAOXJP010278206.1, on the reverse strand, counting down.
TTTAGATTTTATAACCCGATTATGGTTAATAGAATCAGAATTAAGGGTAAAATCAAAATCGGCATTGAGATTGATTATGTCGATTCCACTTAAAGGATAGCAAAATTAACTCTCTTTTCCAAGCACACGAATAAAAAAGGGAAGAAAGGGCATCCTATCAAAACAGGGTTTCTCTTCATCGTTGTGAGAACTCGACAAACCAGGTCCACCTCTCATCCTCTTCATTGCAGTGACTCCATATCCAAAGGTTAATTCCTTCCCTAATGAAAGATAAGATTTTTTGTTTTTTGTTTTCTATTTTTTTCAAAGGGAAGAATCAGTTTAGCATCGTCTTTCTCCCTTATCTCATCTCTCTCTTATTTTTCTCATCTCTCCTTCCTCTCTCTATTTCTCTTCTCCCTCGTCCTTGCTTTCTCTCTCTCTCTCATCGTCATTGAAGTTGGTCTTGTTAATCCTGCCAAGTACCCTTTACCCTTTACCGAAGGTCATTGAAGTTGGTCCTACATCTTCGATCGAGAACAAAAACGATATTTTTATGATCTTTTTCATTTTCTTCTTCTTCTGTGTGAGAGTGATAGTAAGAGGGAGGAAGAAAGAGAGAAATGCTTGACTTTTACAATTTGGTAAGTTTAGTTGTTTATGTTGTCTAATTATTTTATTAGAGAGAGAGAGGTCTTTGATTTCTATGATTTGTTTATTCAATTTGTAAGAGAGAGAAAGATCTCTTTGATCTCTCGGCTTTGTTTATTCAAAATGGGAAAAGAGAGATAGCTATTTGGTTCTAACCTGTGTAGAGGTCATAGTGATCATTTTCGTATAGCATGTCTAACGCCCCCTTTTTTGTTCATTTACCTAAATATCCCAGTGCATATTATTAGAGTGATTTGGAGTTCACTATTTTGTCTAATCTGTACTTAGAATTTTATTGAAATGTTTAGGGCTATTTCAAATACTATCATTTTCCTGTGTAATTTTAAAGTTGAATAGTTTTCTACCATTGTAACATAGATAACAGTCTAGTTCATGTTATGTGTATTATGGTGAAAAGAAAGTAGGGATGCCTCCAAAGAGAGTTCCTTAAGCTGAGAGGGGATATTAGTGCCATTAGATGAAGTGGAAGGACATACATAGCCCAAAATAGAAGTTGGGATTACCTTTCATATGATCCTAAAGAAACATAATAGGTAGTAGAGTCACTTTTGAAGGAGGTAGTTATAATGCATTTAGTGTTTGCCAGGACATTCCTCCTATCATCTTTTTTATGTTATTCCTTTTCCCTATATGCTATACACACCTAATTTCTCATTGATTCAAACATCAGAAGGTGGTCACAACTTTTCTTTAGCTTGCTTGTGTAGTACAATTGTGTTTTGATATGGCAATTGGTTTGTTATCTCTTAGTTCATATCTAAATCCTGTCAACTGATTGGTACTATGGTCCTTGTGCTTGTTATACTTCATGTACTTATTGAGTTATTTCTTTTGTTCCATGCATTTACATTATGTTGTAGCTTGACCAAAAGACTCATTGAACTGCACATTTGTGTTCTTTAATATGTCATTGTCAAGAAGTCATTGGATGATGATCAATTGATAGATCAAACATCAAAAGGAGACTAAATTCCTGATGTCAAGAAGTCTTTTTCTTCTTTTTTTTTTTCTTTTCTATTTCTTTTTTGAGTTTCGTCATTGTTCTATATAGTACATGGGAGAGAAATTTTACTTATGATGTGATGAAGTACATGATTTAGTGAAGGTTATAGTTAGCATATTTAGTGAACCCCAAAAGAGAAATTATTCGAAAACTCTAGAGATATTTAGATAGTTATTGCTAACTTATGTGGGATGCTTGGAAATCAAAAGGTAATGTTGCATGTGCTTTCTCATTCATCTAGCCTATGCTTTTGGGTTTCTTTGTGTGTGTGTGTGGTTACTCATCACATCTTTTATCTAATTTCTAATTTTTATCTCTCTTTTTTAATATGAATAGAAAGTGGATATAAAATGTAACTTGAATAGAAAGTGGATTATCTTCTTTTTTTCTTGAATACTTTAAGTTGTCCCCATGTTTGACTCTGTTTTTTTTTTTATACTTTTTAAACCCTTTTTCTTTTAGATGGCATCCCAACTGGTGACTCAAGCAGAAAAAATTAAGGTAAATAAGGTTAAGGCTTAATGGAAAGATGAATATAAACAACTTTTTATAGAACTAGCATTGGTGGAAGTGGAGAAAGGGAATAGGCCAACAACTAATTTCAATAAAGTTGATTATGAAAGAATCATCAAAGTTTTTAATGAGAAGACCAATGAAAAATTTGAGCAGTTGCAATTTAAAAATCTTTATGGAAGTTTGTGAACTTTATGGTCGGAGTGGCAAGCCCTTTGCAAGCTAACCGGAGTATGGGATGAAAAGTTGGGTACATGTAAATGTGATGAAGGACGTTGAACTGAGTATGTGAATGTAAGAATACAAATTTTATTAAATTCCTATATTATATATTGGATATAAAGATTAATCTAATAACTTAGTATAACTTGTTATAATAGGCGCACTCAAAGGCAAAGGAGTTCAAAAACCATGTGTTGCACTTTGAAGATGATCTAAACAAGTTGTTTGGAGGTACAACAATTATTGGTCATAGAAAATGGTGCCTTGCTCGAAACAATGTACCTGATTTTGGGGTTGGTCCTAACCAAGTTGTAGGATTAGATAGACTTGACTAACTCTACCTCGGAAAGAGGCTTAGAAAATGAGGTTGTTATAGAAGAACCAAGCAGTGTCAATAGAAAGAAACTTTGAGCTGAATTACTTGCCAATTAACTGTCTCTTAAGAAAAATAATATTATGAGTGATATACAAGATGCAATCAAAAGTTTGATTAAATTTTCTTGTGGGAGGATGACTATTGCTGAAGTTCCACCAACACAAGAACAACCTCCACCCCCACCATTGCATCCTTATTCAGTTAAAGTTGTTATATCACTCTTAGAAGAGATGAATACTATAGAGAAAATGAGTGAGATGTACATGGATGAATTGGATATTTTCAAAGATCCAGTGAATAGGGAGTTTTTTGAGACCTTGGATCCTATGATACGACCAACATGGTTGCGTTGTCAACTTAACAAATAATACACTTGACACCAATGAAGGTGGTTTATATAAGGAAGGCATGACACCAATGTCTTATTTTTCAGACTTTTTTTAAAAAATAAAAATATACTTATGTGCTTTATGAACAACATTATATGGTTTATATGGTAGGGATGAGGCCGGTGATTAATTTTTTAGATAATTATATAGATGTATTTTGAGTACCTTATGTGGAGATGCTTTTTAATATGAATGTTTATTAGAATGGATGTACTTTTTTTATATAGATGTATTTTGAGTACAACCTTATATGGAGGTACTTTTTAAAATAGTTTATATGTAGTATTCTAGAATGGATGGACTTTTTAATTTGAATTTTTTTCTATATAATATGACTTTAATATAAATGTTGTTTAAATGAATATGGATGTGAACTTGTGAACAGATAGAATTGATAGAGATGATGCTATTGAAGAATCTTTGATGACATTGATCCTAACAACACACTTGTAAGGATATTTGGATTTGATGATACTCAGACAATCTTTGTATAATTCAATATTAATAGGGAGTGATTTCTACATGAAGTATTATATGACAGACTACCTGTTAGATGTCAAAGGTTGTTTTGTATGCAACGACATGTATTATTTAGGCTTGTATGTGCATTATGGGAGAGAAACATTTTGTTTGATACATGACACATTAGTGTCAAGGAACAAATAGCCATGTTTACCTATATCATCAGTCAAAATGAAAGTAATTTTATTATCTCATATAAGTTTTAACATTCTAGAGGGGAGCACACATGACTCTCGAATTTTCAATGAAGCATTACACACCCCAAGTTTGCACTTTCCTCAACCCCCACCAAGTATTTGTTATATTTTAAAAAGGTAAAAGTTCATATTTGTATTTAAAGATAATGAGTTATATGCTAAATTTAATTGTGTATTAGGTAAATATTACGTGGTTGATGCAGGGTATCCAAATACGCTTGGATTTCTTGTGTTGTATCATAATGTACGCTATCATCTTCAAGATTTTTGTCATAGAGGTCAAAGACCACGTCAGGAAAATGTAATACTCAATTATGATCATTCCTCATTGAGGAATATTATCAAAATATGTTTTGCTGTGTTAAAGGCATGATACCTAATCCTTAAATTGATGGCTCACAAGTTCAACACACAAATGCTTATTATAGTTGATGCATGCACTTTACACAATTTCATATGACAAGAAGCTCATAGAGATTGGTTATTTTAAGAATATGATATTGATGATTTGGTAGTACTTTATCATGCTGACGTAGGTGATGGTGATGATCCAAATGAGGATGTTTCATCACAATTGCTACAAGAAATGGGCACACTTAAAGATAAAATGCAACTGCTATGGAACATGAGTTTGGAGAAATACATCCATAATGTATTTTTATGATTATTATATAGTTTTAATTGCTTAAGATATATTGAATGACTTTTTAATACTCATCACATATATGTGGTTCAGTTATTATGCCTTTACTATGATTTTGGCTCTCTAATATCTCATTTATGGACAATTTAGGTATATTATATATAAATTCTATTGAATTATCAATTCTAAACACTATTCAAGTAAACAGGATTCTGATTTTGTAAAGTGAAATCAACTTCTAGAATCAAGTTTAACCAACCGAAATTCTGAATTCTAATAATCTGATTATGAGAATCCAAAATTACAATCCAGAATCTAAATCTGAATCTAAACCAAATAGGGCCTAAAACTTATCTTATTTGTCTTTATACTTATCTTATACTTTTACTTTTGCAAATAAAACTTAATACTTATCGCATAAAGACTTACCTTATTCATACAAAAGGTTACTTATGAACTTCTAAAGTCCTAACACTTCTTTCACATATAATCCTCCTAGGATCTCCAAAACACTAATGTTCACATAATCATAACCATCTAATGAACTCCGAAAACAATCATCTAATATTCCTTTTATTCAACTCATCTAGAATATATGATCTATTCTTAAATTGGAAATACTTTTGGGTTAGGAAACTTTTACCATATAAGACTCTTCTGGGTTAGGAACTTTAGCACATGGTGGTTATCTCACATATAAAACCTATGAGTAGGTCCCTAAATGGTTCTCACATACAAAACCTATGAGTCGGTCTCCGAATAATCTGTCCCATACAAAACCTCTGAGAAGGTCTCCGAATAGTTTGTCCTAGATACAAAACCTCTGAGGGGGTCTCCGAATATTCTGTTCCAAATAAAAAACCTCTAAGGGGGTCTCCGAATAGTCTGTCTCATATACAAAACCTCTTAGGGGGTTTCCGAATAGTTTGTTCCAGATACAAAACCTTTGAGGGGGTCTTCGAATAACCTGTCTTAGATACAAAACCTCTTAGTAGGTCTCCAAATATAACCACTATTGGTGTCCATCCTCTAACCACTAAGGTCTCAAAAACTTATATCCCACATAAGATTACTAAACATATAATCCATGAGGGATCTTCAAAAATAAAAAACCATAATGGGTCTCCGAATTAATAAACCACAATGGGTCTCTGAATTAATAAACTATAATGGGCCTCCAAAATAAAAAAAACCACAATAGGTCTCCGAATCACATCATTACTAACTTCTTTATATGTAACCATTAAGGTCTTCAAATCATTTATAAACCACATGAATCATATAACTTCTTATTTATCTTAAAATATAAATTAAAATAATCATCCGCACTGAACTTCTTATCAAAACTTACATTTAATGCAAAATGATCACATGCTTTATCCTACTAATATAAATTAAAACTTAACATTTTGCATAACTTATAAACTCAAGCCCATGAAGGTTTCAAACAAAATTTTACATAACTAAGCATGGCTTATTTCACAACTTAACATAATATGCATGGATTCATGTTTCTTAATTGAATAAACTTAACTTTTTGAAACTATTTTCTGCTAAAACTCATAATCTTATTTTCATAAAAATACATGACAAACTTATGATCAATTCATCTTACAAAATAGAGAATAGTTTGACTCAATCTAAGCACAAACTAAGAATATTTCTTCTTTAAAAATCATGGTTAATCATAATCAATACTTGTGCTTGCAAAGAATCATATATGCCTAATAATCCTTTAACAAAACTTTAGGAAAATACAAATGATCTTCTTCTAAACATAATCAAAACATGCTAACCAATTAATAATCTTTTCTTCAATTATAAAACATGCTCATGCATGAAGAAAACCTAAGAAAACTTATAACTTACAAACTTATTAGCCAAAACATAGATATTTTCTAAGAAAACAAGGCTTAAAACATTGTGAATCTCTTTAAAAACTTCAACTTTTACTAAACAAAACTCTAATATCCTAACAAAGAACAAAAATCGTGTAAACTTTATGTGATTACTTGCCTCTTACTCCAGAAAATCAGATTTCAAATCTTATTGTAGTTCTTCAATCTCTTCCACTTTCAAATTCCCAAGTTTTCCTCCAAACCCTAGTTTTTTCTTTGATCTTCATCTCCTCTATTCTTTGTGTTTTTGTGTCTAATTAAGTCAAATTCTTATGCTTATATAGACCATAAAAGAGTCTTAATCGAATTTGGAAACTTCTAAAAGCAAAGATTAAAAAAAATTTGAAATTGTTTGAAACTGGCCGATCGATTGGGGCATTCTTGATTGATCAGGCTACCCAAGCTCAATCGATTGGGCCTACCCCCAATCGATTGATTAAGCCTACTCCCGATAGATCAAATCAGCCCATTTTTTCTATGTTACATCTCTAATACTAAAAACCTTATAACTTCCTCATACGAACTTCAATTTGTTTGCCGTTTGTTTCAGTGAAAATTAGACTTCAAGATCTTTCTAAAGGTGTATAGTTTGCTCACTAATTCAATTTAAATATTCTCTGGTTGGTCTTTAAAGTTGATCAAGTTTATAGGTTAAGGAATATGCATTTAAATCATACTAAGTATATGTAAGCAGGTTCGGGGTATTACATTCTCCCCCCCTTAAGATAAATTTCATCCTCGAAATTCCCGTTCCTTATTTCCAATTCATCATCTTTTATGTTTTTAGTATGAGGTCAGGTTACTAAGTTTATGATTTCTAAACAATACACACACATGGTCTCAAACATCACACAATAGGAAGGAATACTAAGTTTTAATGGAAATAAGAAATCAAAATCTTACCTATCTTTACGAAGTGGGAAGCTCCAGCATTCTGATTTGTGAGTGCGTACACTCATCCTAGTACTTTGGGTTTTTGCCCAACCTTGGGTTGCTTTGCGTTGGGCTCACTCTTCCATTCTAGGCAATCTCGTACGAGATGACCAACCTTTCCGCACTTGAATCATGCGCTAGTCTCACAAAGGCAATCACCTCCAAGCACTTTTCTACATTTTGGGAATGCTTTTACATTGCCACTTTGATCAACCTTCCCAACTTTGAAGTTTTTGGTGGTTTTCTTCATAATTGCCTTAAACTTTTCATTACCTTCATAAAACATTTCAGACTTGGGCCTCTTCTTATCCTTGTCTTGTATGCGTTGAATCTCATCACAATCTCTTTCAACTACCCTCACCGTCTTAGCCACATCAGCGAATGTCCTTAACCTGAGTGTTGACATTCTTATTCTAATATTGAGCCTTAGCCTGCTTTGGAATTTCTTCACCTTGCATTCCTCATTGCCCGTGATGTGAGGTGCTAAGCGAGCCAACTCCATGAATTTTTCCTTGTACTATAATATAGTTAGATTTCCTTGACTTAACTCCATAAACTCAAGTTCTTTTTAGTCTCAAACATTTTTAGGAAAATACTTTTTCCCGAAAAACTCCTAGAAATACTTCCCATGTCATGGGCTCTCTTTTTTCTATGGGTAAGGTGTCTTTAACTTCCCTCCACCAATGTTTGGCCTCTCCTCTAAGCATGAATGTAGCGAATAAGACATTTTTCTCTTCGTAACAATTGATAACTTCAAAATTTTCTTCTAGTTGCATGAGCAATGCTTCAGTCTCCATAGGATCAGGAGTACCCTTAAACTCTAATAGTCTCATTCCTTTAAACTATTTAATTGAATTGCACTCATGTCTTGGATTTCCTTCCCTAATTACATGTCTTTCCATAAATTTGGTTAGACTTCTTATTACCTGGAATGTGCTAGCAAGATTGTTCTCCTCATGTTGTGAGGGAGGAACTATGGACCTTCTTGGCGGGCATCTTTTCCTAAAATTTATCAAATGGATCAAAGTCAAATATCCAAATAATCAAATCATTTATTAACTATCACATAGTCACCAAAGTAACATAAATCAATCTTATGATTTAGTCTTTTAAAATCAGATCGATCATAATCCTTCCATTGTCTTCCTAGTTTTCTATATCTTTTTTATCTTAGAACCTAGCACTTAAAACTCAAATCCTATGTTCTAATTATCTATAGAATCCAAACCTGACTAATTTGATACGAAACTATAATGCCCCAAAATCCCATCCCTAGACGAAACTCCAAGGTATTAATTTCTTAACGCTCTTCTTCTTGTTCTTTCTCTTCCTCAAGATCCTTCCCAGTGGAATAATATAAAAGGGTCCTTAAAATTTTTCTTTTCTCTCCTATTAAATCTTTGTATTTAATATGATTATTCATTGTCATTCATAAACATAGCGGAGTATAAACTTTTAACTAAAGCCATTACCATGTGCAGTAGAATCTAACTTCTAAATTATTAATATAATAGTAGAAAGAAACTAAACATCTATATCACTTTCATAAACCTTTTAAACAATAATCTTCATAACCAAGACTGAAATCAACTATCTTGTCTCATCAACTAAACACATCATAATACATGGGTCCACAAACATAAACTGAAATAAATAATGCTTGAACATATAACTGAAAATATTAAACTAAACTAATGTCAAATGTCTAAAAGATGAATATCAAATAAATCCACTAATAAGCCTTCACGCCTCTTCTTATCATCATCAACACCATAGCACCACTTGCAAACAATACGCTAATTTGATAAACAATGTGGAAGGGTATGTTCCATTACTTACAAGTAATAACATAAAGGCTATAATAGAATATGAGTCAAGACTTCGCACAAATATTTTCAAAAAATTTCTTTAAATATAATAGAACTAAAATTTCTAAAACATGTTGAAAACTTTTTTTATTCAAATTTCAAAACTTGACTTATGCAATGACTTTAAAAACTAAAACTTATATTACTTGTCTTTATACTTATCTTACGCTTCTACTTTTACAAACAGAACTTATACTTATCATAGAAAGACTTATTTTATTCATACAAAACTTTACTTATGAACTTCTAAAGTCTTAATACTTCTTTTACATGTAATCCTCCTAGGATCTTTGAAACACTAATGTTCACTTAATCATAACCATCTAATGAACTCCAAATACAATCATCTATCATTCCTCTTATTCAACTCATCTACAGTCTATGATCTATTCTCAAATTAGTCACACTTCAGGGTTTGGAAACTTTCACCATATAGGACTTATTCAAAGTTTCCGACACATTTCTCAAAACAAACACTCTTTTAGGTTAAGGACTTTTTGCATATAGTGGTTATTTCACATCAAAACCTCTAAGTAGCTCTTTGGATAGTTCCCACATATAAAACATATGAGTAATTCTCTGAATAATTTGTCTCAGATACAAAACCTCTTAGTAGGTCTCTAAATAGTCTATCCTAGATACAAAACCTCTAAGGGGGTTTTCAAATGGTCTGTTCTAAATACAAAACCTCTGAGGGGTTTTTCAAATAGTTTATTGCAATCTGTCAAATATAAAACCTCTAAGGTCTTTGAATAGTCTATCTCAGATACAAAACCTCTTTGTAGATCTCCAAATATAGCCATCATGGGTGTCCATCCTCTAACCACTAAGGTCTCTAAAACTTATAACCCACACAGGATCTTTAAACATATAATCTACAAGGGATCTTCAAAAATACTAAACCACAATGAGTCTCCAAAATAATAAACCACAATGGGTCTCCAAATTAATAAACCAAATGGGTCTTTGAATTAATAAACTACAATGGATCTCCAAAATAATAAACCACAATAGGTCTTTGAGTCACATCATTACATGAATCATATAACTTTCTACTTATCTTCAAAATATAAATCACATTAATCCTCCACACTAAACTTTTTATCAAAACTTACATCTAATGTAAAATGATTACATGCTTTATCCTACTAACATAAATCAAAACTTAACATGTTGCACAGCTTATAAACTCAAGCCAATGAAGGTTTCAAACAAAACTTTACATAACTAAGCATGACTTATTTCACAACTTAACATAATATGCATTGATTCATGATACCTAACTGAATAAACTTAATTTTTCAAAACTCTTTCTTTTGTTTTCAAAACCCATAATCTTGTTTCATAAAATTTCATGATAAACTTATGATCGATTCATCTTACAAAATAGAGAATAGTTTGACTCAATCTAAGAACAAATTAAGAATATTTCTTTTTTAAAAATCATGGTTAATCATAGTCAATACTTATGCTTGTGGAGAATCATATATGCCTAATAATCCTTTAACAAAACTTTAAGAAAATATTAATGATCTTCTAAACATAATCAAAACATGCTAAATGATTAGTAATATTTTCTTAAATTATAAATCAGGGTCATGTGTGAAGTAGACTTGTAAAACTCAAAACTCATAACCTACAAAACTTATTAGCCAAAACATAAATATTGTCTAAGAAAACAAGGCTAAAAGCATGAAGAATCTCTTCAAAAACTTCAATTTTCATCAAACAAAGCTCTAAGATCTTAACAAAGAAAAAAATATGTAAACTTTATATAATTGCTTGCCTTCTACTCTAGAAAATCATATTCTAAAGCTTGTTGTAGTTCTCTAACCTCTTCATCTTCCAAAATCCCAAGTTTTCCTCCAAACCCTAGTTTTTTCTGTGATCTTCCATTTCTTCTTTATTCTTTGTATTTTTGTGTCGAATTCTTATGCATATATAAACCTTAGAAGAGTCCTAATCGAATTTGAAAACTTCTAAAACCAAAAATCTCAAAAATTCAAATTTTTCTAAAACTGCTCAGAATAGGCTGATCGATTAGATCAACCTTTCTTCTAGAGAATCTCGTAATTGTTGCAGAGCAACTAGAAAGAGATTCTTTAACTGGAAAGAATTCAGTTCAGATGTAGGATACTTATCCAAAAGTTTTCGCAACTCAATCATGTATGATGGAATCATCAAAGATTTGATCTTTTCAACTTTGTGCAACTCACTAAAGGCTCGGGAAACAAAGAGAAGATGTGTACAAACGAGATATGGGGGAGGTCATAAGTGTCTATACCATAAAATCAATTTTCGACGAAATAAAAAAAACATAGAGGGTAGAATCGTAACCATAGAATACGACCCTAATCAAAATGCATACATTTGTCTCATACACAATGGGGATGGTGAGAAGAGATATATTTTACATTCTAGAGGAGCTATAATTGGAGATTCCATTGTTTATGGTACAGAAGTTTCTATAAAAATGGGAAATGCCCTACGACTGGGAAATGCCCTACCTTTTGAGTGCGGTTTGAACCATTGATTTATGTAATTGGAAGTAACCAATTAGGTTTATGACAAAACCTAGAAATCGATCACTAATCCAATTTGAGTTTTTCTACATTAAGTCTCTTGTACTAAAAATCTTATAACTTTCTCATATGAACTCAGATTCCCTCGTTGTTTTCTTTCTTTGAAACTAGATTTTGAGATATTTCTAATGGTATTTAGTTTGCTCACGAATTCATTTTATATTTTCTCAGGTTTGCCTCTAAAGTTGATTAAGTTTATAGGTTAAAGAATATGCATTTAAATCATACTAAGTATGTGTAAGCAAGTGTGGGGTGTTATGTAGCGGGTCTTGTATATCAACTTTCACATCATCCATCTTGACTGGGATTCTACTATAGTTACTCCTTATATCTATCATAAATAAGAATAAAATAAATTAAATTCAACAACTTAATACAATAAAATGACACCCATATTTTAATTAAATATCATACCGTAACACAACCCATCACTAGCTAGCATAACACAATTAAAGAACTTACACAAAAATAAGGACCATAACCAATGCCTATGGTCAAATACCATTAATAAATTTCTCATCAATGCCTCTATCAAATATAAAGTTACAAATATCTAACATTGAATAACTTTATGAGAATTTTATTTTTCACTTGTCAGCACCCAAATTTTGACTCGGATCAATAAAGGGAATCAAAGATAGGACCAAAGTCTAGATACCCTTGAACTTTAGGTAGGTAGGCATTCTAAATGGACATTCTGGTTACAAACACAATAACACTAAGAACATTTTGAGATTCTGAAGATCTAGAATCATCATCTCACCTACTTTGAATTTGCCAACCTTCATAAGCCTTCCTACATTGAAGCATCTAAAGGACGATAAATTATCATTTTACCCATGTTCATTCAAAAGTCCCAATAAAGCCCTATTGAACCCAACTTTACAACATATCTACTACAACAAAGACACCTTGAATTTTCCAAATTTCATAAGCCTTCCCACATTGAAACATCGAAAGGTTGACAAATTACCATTTTATCCCTACACCCTCAGAAGTTCAAATCAAAGCCTATTCAAACTCATTTTCTCTACAACCTTCCAAAATATCCTTTACAGTGAAGACATTTGAAATTTGATAGCTTTCACAAGGCTTCTCACATTAAAACCCCAAATGGGTGGTAAATGACCATTTTACCCTTACACCTCTATAGACCTCAAACAAAGGGCTATGAAACCCATTTTTTCTAGTATTCTCCAACCTTCGTGAACCTTCTCATATTGAAACACAAAAGGGTCATAAAATTACCATTTTACCCTCACACCCTCAAAATACACCCTTTCTCTCCAAAATCAGACCCTCGATAAATCCTTGAAGGCCCGACACAAATAAAAAACTTATTCAGTTAGTGGCCCCACCCTAATAAGCCCTAAATATCTTCAAGAAAAATCAGAAGGGACCCAATGCCCCCAATCATCCTATTCTTCCCTCAAAATACAACAAATTCACCTTTATCAACTATGAACACTTGGTGAGCCCCCAAGAACTCTTTGGATGTCCAAATTCCTTAAGGTCAAACTCATTTTTTTAGATTTTTTGAGATTTTTGATAAATTCTCTAATAGAGAAATCCTTTCACTAACCCAACACAACTCAAAGACATAACTTTTCAGAAATCTCTGGTACATTTCTCGATCAAGTAACCTTCTTTCAAAAATCTCCTAGAAATTCATCGGGAATCAGATTGTCTGCCTATTAGGCCCTATGGTATCGTAGTTCCAAGACCCAAACAATCATGGTTACCCTTGTATTCCAATCAAATCCAAGGAAAATCTATCTCAAATCCACGTGGGGTTTGGTTCGAGACAATTCATGGTTACCCACATGAGGGGTGTAGGGTTTAAAATGATTTTAGGGGTATTTTGGGTAATACAGGTAATTTTTTAAAAGAGCAATAATTACCTTTTTTGGATTTTCTCCCTTCACTGTCTGTGTCTAATTTTTGAGTTCTACGGCTCTTAGCTTTTTAAGGTTTATAGGTTTTTTGCATCTCTCAGATATTCCGATTGTAATAGAATTAACGGAATCATAATCAGATATGGGTAAGTGGGTCAAAATTGGCTCCAAATGTACCCGTATTGTCCTATACCAATAAAAGAAGGATAAGAAGGTAAAATTGTCCTTAAAATCTTTATTTTAAAATTAGCCCTTGATATTTGTGAGCCATAGGCTCTGACTATGTAGGAATCAGATACATGAACTGAAAGTTATGCTTCAAACCTTGAATTGTCCCATGATGAATACCGCTTGGACTTGTGACTATTTTTTTCTAGGTTTGAATGGAGTGTGATTGTAATTATGGTTATTTAGGTCTTGGAGTTACGATGCCCTGGGGCCTAATAGGCAGAGAATCTGATCCTTAGTGAATTGCTAGGAGATTTTTGAAGGGGCGTCACCTGATAAAAAAACGTGCCCTAGGTTGGCAAAGAATTGAGTTGATATGTGGTGCTGGGTTTGAAGAAGGGTTTCTCTATTAGGGAATTTATTAAAGATCTCAAAAATCTTGAAAGAATAAGCCTGACTTTAATGGATTTGGACTTCCAAAGAGTTTTCAGGGGCTCACCGAGTGTCCATGGCTGATACAAGTGCATTTAATGTACTCTGGAGACAAATTGGGGCAATTGGGGGACATTGTGTCCTCTAGGTTTTTCTTGGGAAGCTTTATGGCTTATAAGGGTATGGCCACTGATTGGCTGAGTTTCTGACTTGTATCGAGCCTTCAAGGTTTTTCTAAAGGTTTAATTTTGGGGGAAAATAGTGTATTTTTTAGGGTGTAGGAGCAAAATGGTAATTTTCTCACCTTTTTGTATCTCAATATGGAAATTTTGATGAGGATTCAAGAATCCTAGAAAAAATGGGCTCTATAGCTTATAGTTTGAGGTTTTTAGAGGTACAGGGGTAAAATGGTCATTTGTCAACCTTCTAGGATTTTGATGCTAGAAGCCTTACAAAAGTTGCTAAGATCTAGGTGCCTTCATTGTAGAGATTATATTGGAGAGTGTGGAGAAAATGGGTTCAAATGGGCTTTGATTTAAACTTCTAAAGGTACAGGGGTAGAAAAATAATTTGCCAGCCTTTCGATGCTTCTATGTGGGAAGGCTTATGAAGGTTGACAAATTTAAGTTGTCTTTGTTGATGTAGAGAAGTGAAGAAGTGGAGTTTGATTGGGTTTGGTTTAAGCTTCTGAAGGTATAAGGGTAGAATGGTAATTTACTAGCCTTTTGATGCTTCAAAGTGGGAAGGCTTATGAAGTTTGGGCAATTCAAGGTGTCTTTGTTGATGTGGAGAAGTTGAAAAGTGGTGTTTGATTGGGTTTGATTTGAGCTTCTGAAGGTACAAGGGTAAAATGATAATTTACCAGCCTTTTGATGCTTCAATGTGTGAAGGCTTATGAGGGTTGGCAAATTCAAGATGATGATGATTTATAGTATTTTCATTGTGTTTGCAACTAGAATGTCTGCCTATTCAAAGTTCAGGGGTGTTTAAACCTTGGTTTTATCCCATGTTGTAATGAAACCATATGACTCCATTTATAGACCTAAGTCAAAGTTTGGGTGCTGACAGATGCCCCACACGTAGCAAAGGGAGAAGCTCCTAAATTTTGACTCAGTGGAAGTATTACTTTCACTTTTGTATAACTCATGGATATTAGGTGGACTATTTTTGGTACACGATAGGGTTAAAATCGGTCTCGCCTCGTTAGTGGGGGGAGATTTTTTTTTTTTTTTGTAAATGGTGTTCCTCCTTTTTTTGAAATGCCTTCTTGAACAGAGAATCCATTTAATCAGCTTTTTAAAGAAAAGTCCTGAAATGAATCAAAGAGTTTTGAAAATTTTGAAATTGGGTGATAGCTAACTAAGGGATTCTGTCTTTTTGAAGAATGAGGTTTTACCCATGAGTTATACTTAAATTACTAATATCTCTCTTCTTCCTTCAATGATATTACTATAAGCATATGCACTATGCCAGGAGACATGTAAGTCATCGGCATATGGTGCAACTGCTAGAAAACCTTGTGGAAAACATTGTAAAAATCCGGTCATGTAAAAGCTATAAATTCATGCAAATAACACGAGGTCTATAGACTATATAACCATCATCTAAGTACAAAAATAATCAAGCATTTGGTTGGTTAGAATTGGTTGAGTATGTCTTATGTTTGGTCAGAATTGATCATGTAATGAATGCAAATGTCTTGAGATGATATGCCGAACAAAAAGAGAATTGTTAGTGATGTTAGTTACTGGCTAAATGTCCCATTGCCTCCCTTTTTGTGATTCTTAATTGTTGTTTTGTTGTTGTTGTTGTACTTAATTGTATGTATGAACAATTGTTTCATTTGCCCCTATTCTGGACAAAGATTTTTTTTGTGGTTGTCATGAACTTTCTTTTTTGTTTTTGTTTTTGTTGATTATAACTTTTGCCCCTAATTTGGACAATAGTTATAATAAACATTCCATAATCTATGTAGTTGATTGTGTCATTTATCCCCATTCCGAATAAAGGTACAAGCCCCATA
>JAOXJP010278195.1:0-19695 GCA_025762735.1 Platanus orientalis | reverse complement strand
GTGTATAAGAGACAGGCGCATGTACTGACTCAAGTAGAATGGGACGCCCTTGCCTACTATACTCTGCTATCTCATGTGCGCAGGGTAACTCGTGTGTGCATTTAAGAACACATCTACATGCAACAGAATCAACTCTAACAACACTTATATGCTTCGTCTTAGCCAAAATCCTCTCCATTGCAGTAATGGATACATTGCCACGAAGTTCTTTGAATTTGATAGGTTTAAAGCTATGCTGCACAACCATTTTGCATCTCTCGAATGATGCCTTGATGACTGTGTGCTGTAGCTCAAGGAAATTATGGATGTTCATCCATGATGATTTAAAGTTTCTTTGACTGGATCCAAGCTGCCGCTTCAACTTTGTATGCGCACTTTCAACCCTAGTGACATGTACATAAATAATTATGTACAAACTAATGAGTTTCAAACTTAAGTGAGATTACCAAACAGAAATGTTACCTGTTCGTCGTAGTGGCCCCCAAATGCATGAATCTGTCCATCAAGGCTGCTACAAATATGTCCCTGTATCCGTCCAACCAAGTACTCATGTAATGGAGTGCATCCGGATATGTGATAAATTATTTCTCTAATAGTGCCAAGTGTTGAAGGTAATATTCTTTTGTGTGTGACACCACCAATAGGTTCTAGATCATCATGAACCTCTCCCACATCTCCTTCATCATAAATAACTTATTATAGTTTGCAAACACATTCTTACTAATGTTCCACCTACACAATAAATGTGTAGCATTGGGAAACACCCTTGATATGACATTCAAAGCTAACTCCTTGTTTGTTACAATGACACTAGGTAGAGTACTTTCATCCATAACACTATGTAGGATACCTAGTGCCCATACAAAGTTATCCTCCATTTCATGCTGAAGATACACAAATGCCACATAAAAAGTCAGATCGGTACACGTCAAACCAACAATCTCCAGTAACGGCATGCGATATCTATTTGTCTTATAGGTGCAATCTATGATCAACACACTTAGGAATGTATGAAACAAATCCATAGAAACCGGGTGTGCCCAAAAAAATATCAGTGACAATCACGTTGTCTTCGACTATCCGATGCCACTCGATGTAATTATACTTGGCCAACTGCTAAGTAATTGTTGCATCTGAGATCTACCAGCCTTCTCTTCCCTATTTTGTTTAGCTCACACATTATATATTGTGATTATTGTAGTCGTATTGAGGGCATCTCTTTGCTTCATTATACTTAATATGTAATTTGGTCGAACATTACTCTTGGACATATCTTTCAAAAGTGAGGACTCTCTGTCTAACAATCTACTCACAAAAGAGTGACCTTTGAGATGATCCACAACAGAGTGATTATGCACCCCGTATACGACTAGTAATAACCAATCGTCATCAGTGGGTAACTTCTTTCCTTTCAGTTGGAATGGACATTCACACTTCTTAGTGCCCTTTCTCTTGTTCCTTACAACTCCGCTGACATTTCTTGTCCTCTTATCTTCTTTATACCACCCATTCCGCTTGCATGCAAGGGTCACACTTGGTTTTCTTATACCAAAATTGGAATCTGACTTCTTAATAACTACAACAAACCCATTTATCTTTCCAACATCCGTTGTTCACCTAGTCAATGCTGCCCAACTACTGAATATCTACACATAGGAGAACAATTCTAAAGTCAAGTTCATCCAAATTGTTATACACATTAGTCACACTATCAATTACATACACTTATTTTTACCTCGTGCATGGTGAATTCATTGTTGTAATCTATCATCATTTCATCACCAATCCGATTGCAGTGGGTTGAGGCATTGATTGCTAAAAAAAAAAAAATCAACTTTCTGTTTTTGTTCGGCATCTCAAGGCTGAATAGTATTAAGCATGTTCGGTAGAGTAAAACTGAACGTATTTAATACTGTTCGGTATTAGAGTGCCGAACAGGATTAAACCTATTCAACCCTGTAATACCAAACACGACGGGGAAAAAAAAATAGTTGCGAACTTGAAATTTTTTTTACCTTAGGACTTCCATTTCGCTCCATTTCACTTCCTTCATGCTCCATCAATTGAGTTCTTGTTTAAGAATCACAATGTGTGAGCTTTTTTGGGTGTTAAAGGACCTGGATGGAGAAAAATGGAAAAAGAGCAGAAGAACGAAAGAGGTGTGAAGTGAACAATTAATTAGAATTTGAAGTTGATGGTGTGGGAGTAGGAGAGGAGGAAGTGTGGAGGTGTGCTTACAAATTTAATTTTTTTAGTTTTTTTTTTCATTCGGATTATAACTGTCATTTTAAATTAGGGTATTTTTTGAATAGAGTTAAGTGAGGTGTGCTTCTAAAAACTTGAGGTGCGCATATAAACTCCCTTTTTTAAACGTAAAGGTACTTATATGTTGTTTATTTATTATAACACCTTTCTTTGATCACTTTCGTATTTTAAGGGAGAATTATCTACAGTTGAAGATCGCCCCACAATCCGAACAGGCCATTCATAGCACAAAATGGGTGTCCTACTTGCATTACTATTACACGTACTCTAAAAAGTCAAAAGCATCTAATTTTTTTTGAGTATGTGTGTGAATAAGGGTAAGAGAGAAGGATTCCAACAAGTCAAACTCATGGGACCATATCTGGGTACAATTGCACCCTCTCATAGAGGGAGCCATATCCTCTGCACCAGCTTATGGTGTGCCATAGACACAAAGGAGGTGGGGCTCAGATATATTTTGTAGGTTCCCACCCCCTTCTGTGTCTGTGGTTCACGGTTAGATAGAGATATGAGTCCCTCATAGATGGCACGATATCCTTTTTATGACGCCCCATGAAGCAAGACAAAAGGAGGTGGGTTCATTCACTTTTGACATGTCCCATCACCCCCCTTATGTGACAACCCATGAGGCAAGACACAAGGACTGGGGCCCATTCACTTTTGGGATGCCACACCCCAAGCCTCATGTGCGTTGCTCAAGGGGGTGTGGCAGAGGATATCAACCCCTCACAAAGGCGGTGAACCCATGTAAAAATTGTATATAGACCCCACCCCCCCTCGAGACAGTGTACTCCCGGTGCAAGGGATCTTTGCCCCCAAACCAAGACCTATCACGGTCTGATATCAAGTGCAACAACCCCCCCTGATGCGACACTCAGGAGGGGGAATCAAAAACCTCCAAAAAGTGAATTGATTCCACCCCCTAGTGTCCCATCAGGGGGGTAGCGCATACGATTTCATCGCGACCTATCACACCCATATGCACTTGTGATTTGACACACTCGAGACTTGAGTTTCAAAATTATGTCAAATCACAACGACTTTATGACCATTCTCACTGTAGAGGGGATTCTGAACTGTAGATGATATCCTCTCATTTCTAACTGTTGATCCCCTCTCATCTTCTTGCCGACAGTTTTCACATGTTGATTGGTGCTGGCGAGACAATCTTCCAATCAAATCCTCCAAATTCAATAAATAAGCACAGGTAAGATGATATTTTAGTTAACATATCTTTGTATATTTACTAAAACACCCTTTGTCATGATTTTGTATCACATCCTAAATAGGGATGGCAATTCATGTTGGCGGGTCGGGTTTGCATAGTGTTAAGATAAGGGTGTACGGACTATATGGTTCAACCACCCATTTATTAATCATGTCAAAATTGGTTGACCTGTTTTAACCCAAAACATATTTATAATCAATCCTAACCCATTTATTTTGTATTGGGTTTGTGTCGATGGGTCATGTGATAATTCCTGTTGGCAGGTTAGATTCATGTCGTGTCACGTTAAGGCTATGTGATTATATGGATCGATCCAAACCTGACCCATTTATTACCCATGTCAAAGCAGGTCAATCTATAACTCATTCATAGTTAACCCTAACCTACTTATTTTGTATTAGGTTCACAGGTAGTGTCAAACATTACCAACCCTAATCCTGAATTAGTATCGGCCCCGAATAGGGGTGATAAATGTCCATGTGTCATGCAATGTCAACATCATTTAATGTGAAAAGTTTCACTTCTATGTCCCAGTGCCCCCCTCGGATTTGGTGCGAACCCTAAGGTCAGACATCAGGGGCCATGACATCAGTTCTGAAAAAGTGATTTACACTTTTTGGAGGATGCTTTTTCCTTTTCGGAATTGATATGTCAACCCTAATGCCAGGCTGACCTAAGGGGGTCATACCAAATCATTGGGGCCCTATGCCAGCAAAAGGTCATCCAGGGTTAAGAAACATGGTGGCAATTGGCTGTGATGTTTAATCCACACATCGGGGATTTAGAATTTTACAAAGGAGGTTTAAATAGAGTGGAATCACCAGACAAGATTCGTATAGCACACCCCAAATAGTTGCAGGGAGCTGTTTCTTGTTTCCTTGGGATTTGGTATGAATAAAGTACAGATGGCATCAGGGGTAGACACATACAGATGGCATCAGGGGTAGACACATCAGTGCCAAAAAGTAAATAGCACCCCCAAAAAGTGTAAATCACTTTTCCGGCACTGATGTGTTCACCCCTGACACTGTCCACACCTTGTCCATTCAGACTTGGTCGTACCTAATCCCAGCCGTTTCCTGTTGTAGTTTTAAATTTTTGGCAAAACTTGACGTCCACGTAACATCACCACCAGCGTTTAGGGATTCCTTTCCCTGGTCCATTCATGATTTTAAATGCTGATTGTAAAAAACTTACATCTAAGTTTTAATCATCATCTGGTCATCAGACATGCATACCCAGGATAAATGCGACCAATTTATATTGATAATAGCTAATAGACTGCAATTTGAAATTGAAAAAATAGGAATCAGAACCCTAAAGAACCCAAAAAAGTTTCACTTGGTTTCTCTATTCTCTTTGGCACTTGAGAGATTGGAACCAGGGTGTGTCGAGGAAGAGGAGCAACAATCTCCAATCAATCCAAAGGTCAGACTATAATTATCAAGTTTGCTTAAGGAACCAAAAATGAAGTCAATTCCAAACAATTAAGACATAACAAATAACCAACCAGGCCGTCGCCTATTGTCCTGACTAGACCCACAGACAAAAGCTCGCATTGATCAAGTCAGAGTAAGCATCCATCCAGTTCAGTCTGAGGGAGAATCGGCAATTGTATCTGTCCAGAAAATTAAAGATGTGGAATTTACAAGGATCAATGTACATAAACAGGTGCATTTTGTCTTACTGTTATTATCATTACTACATTTGTACAAATGTACTTCATTACTATGCATCTTCACTGTCACTCGTAGCAGGGTTGCCATCCAGATAGAATTCCAAGTCAACTCCATCAACAATCCACTCTATGCATCTTCACCATCACTCATAGCAGGGCCACTATCCAGATAGAATTCCAAGTCAACTCCATCAACAATCCTCCCTCTGTTGAAACACACACGCAGAGGAAGAGAGGACACAGATCAAAAAGGTGAAAGGTTGATTAATTGAATGAGAACCAAAACCAGATTTGTAAAAAAAATTTACCTTTCCAAAACAAACTTCCCTTCTTTATACTTCTGGTCTTTATCATGTGCCACCTCCTAAATGCAACAACAGAATCAGTAACAGCTAATCTAAATTATACTCCCCTACATAAAAGCCATACGATCCATGAATGCACCGACATGCCACAAAGAAAAACATTCTCCCTCAAGTGGGTTTGATGTGAACAATTGTTTTTTGCAGAGAGACAATATGGTTTGTGCCTCATTGATACCATAGCTATTACTTTAAAATGGCTGATGAGGTGAACAACGAGAGAACTTACATATTTCCAGCCAACTATTTGTCCACAGCAGCAGCAGAATATATCTGCTACAGTATGCAATCCAGAAGACATCATCCGCTCCTCTTGAGCTCCTAATGTGATATTCACTCTGAATCAAACACTAAGAAACATAGTTTAGATAACCCCCAATAACTTTATACTCATTCAGAGCTCTATATGAGCGTGTGCTAACACCTTATGACAAATAGAAATTTGAAAAAGTAACCAGTTATCTTGGACACTAAATCCAGATTTCCATCTTGAAAATTCCATGTACATCTCAAAATCTTAATTTTCACATAGAAATATGAGCAGAGAAGCCGAAAGAAAGAATTGATTGATGAATATTAAGTGGCCAATTTGGTACATGAAGAATATGAAGATGAAGTTGACTGACATGAATTTCCAGGATCGTCCATGGTGAATTCTCATTTAAAATATGAAATAAATTATTATTTTTTCTTTTAAATTAAAACTTGAATTTCTCAAATATATATTCGACACTAAAATCAAGGTTCTTCATATGAGAAAAAGAATCAACATCTCCTTGACATTGCTCATGCCTTGTTGTTTCATATGTATGTTCTCCCAATTTTCTAGGCTGATGCTCTTCAGACTACTGTTTACTTGATGAACCGTATGCCTTCACGTATTCTGGTCTTTAAACGACCCATCTAACTTATCTTGTCTTCTACTATTGGATCTTTCATTCCCCCTAAAGTGTTTGGTTGCAAATGTTATGTCCATGCTCCCAAATCTGATCGTTCCAAGCTAGACCCCAATGCTCTCAAATAATCTTTCTTGGGTATGCTCTGAATTAGAAGAACTATAAATGTTATCATCCCTCTACTCAGGAGCCTATTGTTTCCATGGATGTCACCTTTTATAAGGCTGTTTCCTTCTTCTCTCCTAACCATTCTCATCTCCCAATGGAGAAACGTGGTGTATGTGAAGATAGGACTGTTTTTCCTCTCCTTGTTCCTCCGTATTCCTTTAATGTTGATGGATGTCATAGAAAATGGGAACAAGAAGTTATTCTAAATGAAGAAATCCTACTCAAAAGAAAAGTTGGATGAAAGATTTTACTCATGTTTGTTAGAAAGAAGCAGAAGGATGTTCCTAGCTCTCATGTGCCTCTCCAACAAGTCACCTCCTCTCTATGTATTGGTCCCTCCACACCTCTTGATGATTCTCATTTGGCCATTGTTGTTAAAAGGAAAACATGTGCTTACACTCAACACCCCCTTGCTAACCACATGTGCTATGACTCTTTGTCTCCGGGCTCTCTCCACCTCTTTGTTATTTGTTTCAATTATATACAACATTCCCCAAGCTATATTCCAGTCTCAGTGGCGAAAGGCAATGGTGAAAGAAATGCAAGCACTTGAAAAGAATAAGACATGGGGTGTTGTTGATTTTCTAAGAGGAAAGAACCAGTAAAGTGCAAATGGGTATTCTCAGTGAAGCTCTAACCAAATGACACTGTTGAACAATATAAAGCTAAGTTGGTAGCCAAGGGATACAATTAGACCTATGGGATTGATTACCAAGGAACCTTTGCTTCAGTAGTAAAGATGAATTTTATCATGATCTTGACCTCGGTTGCTACAAATCAAGGTTGGTTATTGTTTCAACTAGATATTAAGAATGTCTTCCTTCATGGAAACCTTAAAGAAGAAGTCTACATGAGATTACCTCCTAGTTTCAGCTATCCACAGGCAAAGGGAAGGTATGCCGCCTAAAGAAGGCACTCTATAGCTTCAAACAATCTCCTCGAGCATGGTTTGAGAGATTTCGGGGTGTTATGCTTAGGAATGACTACAGACAGTACCAAGTTGACCATACTCTCTTTGTGAAGCATCAACGAAGAAAAGTAACAGTTCTTATTGTCTATGTTGATAACACATTAGTTATGAGTGATGATCATTGTGAGATCAATCACCTAAAAGTTTTTCTTAGAAAAGAGTTCGAAATCAAGGATTTGTGGCCTCTCAAGTACTTCCTTAGAGTTGAAGTTGTCAGACCCAAAGATGGTCTTATTCCTATCTCAATGCAAATATGTATTAGATCTTCTTTAAGTCTCTAGGATGCTAGGATGCAAATCTTGTGACACTCCCATTAAGTCTAACCATCACATGCAAGAAGATGAGGGCCACAAGCTTGTTAATATTGGCCTTTACCAGAGACTTGTAGGGAAGCTGATTTATTGACCCTGTAAGCTATCTCTTATGCAATTAGAGTGGTCAGCCAATTTATGCACGCTCCCATAACTAGACATCTTAAGGTAGCATGCCACTTTGTTCGCTACTTGAAAAACCAAGGTCACTGACTCTTATATCATAGGAGACATGATCTCTGAGTTGAGACTTTGCCTAATGCAAATTGAGCAGAATTTGTGGATGACAAAAGATCTACTTCTGGTTATTATACTTTTGTTGGAGGAAACCTAGTTTTTTTGGCATGGTAAGAAGCAGACAGTTGTAGGCCGGTCAAGCGCAGAGATAGAGGTCCGAGCCATGGCAATTGTGATTCGTAGAGGTTGTGGATATGTGGTTTCTTGAGAGAGTTGGGATTCCACTCTCATGGTCCCATGAGATTGTATTACGACGGTAAAACCGCCATTAGCATCATTGCCCACAATCCAATCTAGCATGACATAACGAAACATATTGAGGTTAAAGGACATTTCATAAAGAAGTTGCAAACTAAGGAAATTTGTATGCCTTGTGAAGACTGAAGATCAGATAGTCGATGTGTTTTACTAAAAGATTGCATAGTCCTAGTTTTATTAGGATTATTTGCAAGCTATGTATGCACAATATTTACATACCAGCTTGAGGGGGAGTGTTGGTGTATATGAGTATAGATGTGATGCAGCACACAAAGGTTTTGTGTAAATAAGAGAGATAACTATGGTTCAGGACTTGCTTCAAACAGTGAGTGGGCAATACTAAAAACAGCAAAGTATTTTAGGGAATTTATGGGGTCATGCAGAGATCAGACATAGGCTGTATAGGATTATGTCCTGGGACTGTTACAGTAAGGTAGGGGCAAGGTTTAGAGTTTTCCCTAATGGAAATCACAGAGAACTTGGGACTAGGAATAGGCGCTAGTTAGAAGAGTGTTGGCTTCTTGATTTATTGCAAAGGAACAACAAAGAAAAGGGGAGATGGTTTAGCCGCGGATCATAGGGAAGAATTCACTAGAGTTCTTTAAGTGAATCAGTGAAGGAAGATGGGAAACATGGTTTCATGGTTGGGGAATCAAGAATATTAATCAAGATGGGCTCTAAGGTTTTCTAATTCGTTAATAGTGTAAAACCAGTGAACAAACAAGAAAATAAAAGAAAGAGAGAGAAGAAAAAGAAAGAAAAAAAAAGAGAGGAGATATTGGACTGTATCTGTGAGAAATCATTAACTCACTATCTTGAAAATCACCAACCAAGATCAAGCCCTAGGCACAAGAACTTGAAGAGAAGAGGCTACTCACTGAAAGAAAAACCAGCAAAACTCTTTTTGGGAAATCTATCATTGATCGATTACAAGAGATTGAGCTATATTATAAGCCCAAAAGCTTCTAAAAATCTCCCCACATGACAACCCCTCCTTTCTAATTCTATCTCTAATGTTTTGGCTGATTTTCCCTTATAAAACCCTATTTAAAAGTCTATTAAAAAAAATACTCCAAAACAATAATAAAATTGACACTTATGTCTTAGACTCTAATAACTAATGAAATATGAACTAAGACAGCAACTTAAGCCCAACAAAAGGACTCTAATATAAAATAAAGACACATGAAACTTTCAAAGCTTGTCCTTTATAAGTCCACCACGTGTCTCCATGTGTGGGCCCCACTTAGCTCTGATGTTCACATCAAACCCCCCTTGTTCGAAAAAACTTGACCTCAAATTTTGTAAAAAGAAAGAATTAATATCATTGGGAAGCTTGAACTATGGAACCACAAACCATATCCATTAGAAAACATATCCTTCTGTAGACCTTTCCTCTGATAGATAGTTGGTAGCGTAAAAGCCTCATGATACTTGTCCTCAGTCACCTCATCTATAACCATCTCAAAGTCATTTAACTGTGGGAGAACTACAAATGGCTATGAGTCTATAATGCCTCCAACCTCTGACTCACCAAATAATGGAGCTACAACAAAGAGCTGCAACTCTGTCTTGGATGGAGCCGTGTTTTCAAATTTTGGTTTGAGTTAAGAGTAATAATTTCGGGTTGATCAGGGACTAAAGCAACAACATCACAAGTATCCTATATCACCACTATCTCATCAATCATCTCACCATCCTTATCATGGATATCTTTATGCTCATCTTCAAGCTTGTCTTCCACCTCCAATTTTTCTGACTCGAATAAGATGTGGCCGGACTGTTCCTTGGCATCGGGATTGGCCTCCTTCCCAAACAATGTACCAACATCCACACTCTCTTTAGGCACTTGCAATTTATCTTGATAAGATAGGACAACATTTGTTAGAGTTGGTCATATCTTTATGCATGTATGCAAGAATACTGTCACAAAATCTCTGGAGGTTGTCCATTATACTCTTCAAATCCTTGTTAGTAAGTTCTTTGAATTTGTCATCTAAAAGATGATGCTTGTGCTTGAGAATAAAGAGTGTATTCCGATCAAATCGATAACCATGCCTCACACACCACTCAATGTCGTCAATATAAACCAATACTTCTCGCATAACAATACTTAACCAATGTTTATATCTTTCCAACTCAAACAAGCTTTCACAACCCATGGTAGATGATCAAAAGTACTGTAGTGATATCTGGCAGTAAGCACTCGTGAGACACTTCCCCTGGTATACCAGCAGTCCACAAAGGGAGTAGGTGAAACCAAGAACATAAATCAGGCAGCAGGCAATCGAAGTACTCTCAGTTTATTAAAACAGGGCAGGCCAAGTAGCAAGGCTGATGTCTCGGTAGGGTTTGCGGGTTCAAATCAGAGTAAAGTAGGGTACGATCAGATGTTGTGTAGCAGTAACACAACAAAATATGACAGTAGTTAGTAGATTTTAAAACGAGTGATACACAGGTGTACTGATTAACCAAACAGAAGAATAGGCAGTGTACGTTAGTTTTGGAACTCAATAACAAGCATCTGGAAGTGCATAAGTACAGGTTCTGTGGTGGTTGATTAAATCAACAGTAATCTGATTTATGTGCAGGCTCCATAGATGAGGTGGGCTCCACAGAAATCAGTCAAACAGTAAAACAAAGACAGCAAATCTGGCTGCTAGAGATCAGCCTTAAATGGCGTAATGGATAGAAATTCGAAGTAGTGGGACAGAAAGTGTGGTTGCTCTTGGTCAGCACTTCCTGAAGCAATAAGAAAGATGCTGCAAGTCTAAGAACAAGGAGATTTCACTCTTGAAACTGCCACTAGGAGACTAGGAGTCACCATCTTGAACTAATATCCCACATTCTTATCCAGCTATAGTAAAACTTGGATAGTAATCTGCAAATTGCACTAATGATCAGTGTTCTAATTCAGCAAAGAGCAAAGCCTCAGGTCATCCTTCTAGAGATTTGAGGCAGCTAATGCAGAGACACTCCAGTGTGTGTATGACACACTCTTTAACAGTAATAACCCTTGCAGCACTACACAACCCACATATAGTTAGAAGACTCTTAATAGAATGCAGCCACAGAATCCAAACTCCAGCAGTACCACACCCAAGTGATGCTCCCTTCCTGATGAATATCAGGGTCCATATTATATGTGAATGGACTGATGATGCCGCAGGGGAAGAACTAATAAAATCCTTGCAATAAACTCTGAGATCCAAGGAATCCAATTTAAACTGCTGTAGAACTGTTCCACGTAATTCCTTCTTTAAAATTCCATAGAAACCCTAAGAAATCTTATTGTCAAATGATCCAAGGACCCAGTTGGAGTGGAGCCAACTGGAAACCTGGGATCTGTGGGTTATGGACCCAGTTGATGCAGCAGACAAAGGTTTTTGTGTAAATAAGAGAGATGACTATGGTTCAGAACTTGCTTCAAACAGTGAGCGGGCAATACTGAAAACAGCAAAGTATTTTAGGGAATTTATGGGTCATGCAGAGAGAAGACATAGGCTGTATAGGGTTATGTCCTGGGACTGTTAAAGCAAGGTAGGGGTAAGGTTTAGAGTTTTCCCTGATGGAATCATTGAGAACTTGGACTAGGAATAGCCACAAGTTAGAAGAGTGTTGGCTTTTTGATTTATTGCAAAGAAACAACGAAGAAAAGGGGAGATGGTTCAGCCACAGGTAATAGGGAAAAATTCCCTGGAGTTCTTGAAGTGAATCAATGAAAGAAGATGGGAAACATGGTTTCATGGTTGGGGAATCAAGAGTATCAATCAAGATGGGCTCTAAGATTTTCTGGTTCGCTAATGGTGTAAAACCAGTGAACAAACAAGAAAATAAGAGAGAAGAAGAAGAAGAAGAAGAAAGAAAGAAAGAAGAAAAGAGAAGAGACATTGGATTGTAACTGTGAGAAATCACCAACTCACTATCTTGGAAATCACCAACAAGATCAATCCCGAGGCACAAGAACTTGAAGAGAAGAGGCCACTCGTTAAGAGAAAAACCAGCAAAATTCTTTTTAGGGAAAGGGAGATATCAGAAGATTTATGAGTCTTGCTACTGTTAGATAAACACTAGAAAGTGCTGAGTATTTGGATTCATCACTGAGAGTTGCTGCGCTCTGTTAATTGACTACACCAACTTAAGGTTTCCCACAAAGACCACATTCCTGAATGAAGCCATTTGAATGAAGACTGCATATTGTGTGTTGTGTTGTTTACTGCTAATAAGTGACTACCCCGATTCATGATCTGTTTCTGTGCTGCCGGTTGGAATCATAGTCACACACACAAATAGTGGTTGTTGCAGATACATCTGTTGTATTGTTGCCATATTTGACCTGGATTCAGAATTATTCCAAGGAGTTCAGTAACTATACGTGGACTGTGGGTGTTGGAAGGTTTAGGGCTGCTACAAGTGTATCATACACACTTGGAGATCTACGTATTAACTGGCCTGACCATCAGCTCAAGACTGACCTGAATCCTTTGCCTTTACTGGATTGGTAAATTGGATACTAGTGATATCTGCAACCTACTGTAAGTACCCTGTTGTGTACACTTTATTTCAGTATTGGTCATTCATTATTCTGATGCCTTGTCACTTTCAGAATCCCCTATAAACCTGGCTTTGATACCAAAATTGATGTAACACACAAGCTCTAATACCAAAATTGATGCAGCAAAACACCAAGAAGCCAATTAAAGCACTAAAGAAAACATAACTGAATACAAGAGGGTCAAATTTGGTTAAACCAGTGTTCAGAACAGTGTCTGTTTGCGTTGGAAACAGCAAGGTAACTAAGGGTCTAGTGCAAGGCTTATAATGGGGAGTACATAGGCTCAGAGATAGTGGATATAAGTGGTGAATAGCTGAATTGTTAGCATCATTAGGTTACTGTTTTAGGCTTATAATAGGGACAGGACAGACCTGAGACAGTGGAGATCACAGGTAAAATAGGCTGTAATAAAGATGCAGCAGCATTAGAGTTTCTGGAGAAATCCTACCCTATTTGGACGCCCAAGATGAAGAAACCTCAAGGGGAGAGGATTAATGGGAGATGCCCATGGTAGAAGAATGTTTAGGGTCTCTTAATTTTAATTTTAATTATGTAATAAGGCTCTTTTGCAGCAATAGAGTAGGAGTTAATGTTTATACATGTTGAGAGGGTATTTAGGGTAGTTTCTTTTAGTTTTATGCAAACAAGAGGGGGGTTTAAGGCTGGTCGTTGAACCAAGCAAAGGGGTATTTTAGGTAGTTTGCCTCTAATTTTAAAAGGGGTTTTAAAACCCTACTTATGTAAGGAGAGGGAGTTTTTTTGAAATAGAGAGAAATCGTGAATTGATCCCATGAGTGGGTTGTCTCCTTCTTCCCCTTTCTCTCATCTCTTTTCTATCAATCTCAGCCCTTTTATAATCATCTTTACTTCCTTCCACTTCTTCTTTTCTTCCTCTATAATTTGTCTTCACATTCAAATACTTTTTTTATTTTTGCGACAGTACTTTTCTGTAGAAAACGATACACAGGTAGAGATGTGAATCAACACCTTTCCTTCGTCTTTCGTCCTTTCTTCGAGAACTCTTGCAGGGACCTTCCTAGCCCCTGGACAACCGCAATAAGAAGGGTAGTCATCAGCTTTAACCCCATCCTATCAAATAAAATCAGGTCCAAGACACGTCTGGCGGCAGCCCTTCCCAGACCATATTTCATGGAATTTTTTTGAAGTTGTGGGATTGCTTCAAGCCATCAAATTTATTGCTTTCAAGAGAGTTGGACATGTATTTGCTGAGGTAAATTTCTTGGTTTGAAATCTTCAACCATCAGGGAGTCGTGAACTGTTATGTGCAACACTGTCTGACATTTTGCTACAGTGCCCTACACCCAGATTTCACGATTTTGGGTTTTCGGATAAAAATTTTGGAATTTTTGATATTCTATGTTAAAGGACTTTAAAAAAACACCTGCGTAGGATATTTGAGAATTTTGGGATTTTTCTGATGCACGTCAAGGGCAGTTTAGTAATTTTCCAACTTATGAAAAAATTATGAATTTGCCCCTAAGTCTGAATTTTCTATATTTCATCTTTGGGTAGTTGTTTGCTTTTTGAAGGTTGTTCTATACTATTTGGCATTTAGTTCCGCATTAGCCTAGTTGTGGGCCAATTCATGGGTAAAACAACAAACAAAAGGGTCTAAAGATTAGGACTACACTAAGGTTTTAAAGATGATAAACCTGGGTAGGTCCTTGTGTTTGAAGGAAATCAGAAACATGGTTTCAAGGATTGATTTCTGGAGCTGTTAACAGGTCCTATCTGGTGTAAGTTATCATACAGAAATTGATGTGATATCAAAATAACTTGAAATCATTGTTTCTAGAATATAAAACTGATACAAAACTCAGTGGAAGTGCTGCTGCAAGAAAGAGGTCAGGTTGGGAATTAGTTAGCAGTTGAGAATCAACAAAAGGGTTAGATGTTTAGGTGCTGCAGGGTACTAGACAGATGGAGAGTATGTTTAATCACAAGAAAACAGTGTGGGGAGGCAAAGAGAGGTGGCCACAGGTATTGAAGATTAAAAAGAAGGGGTTTTGAAGGTGGGAATAAAAAGGAGATGGATTCATGGTCTGGTTGACAGCAATAGGGTTATGGGAGATTTGGTTTTCATGGGGAAATTTAAAAGGAGAGTGAAAAAGATGGTATGCTTCAGGCGGATAGCAAGTAAAAAGAAGAAGAAAAGAGAGACATTGGACTATACCTGTGAGAAATCACCAACCAAGATCAAGCCCTAAGCACAAGAACTTAAAGAGAAGAGGCCACTCGTTGAGAGCAAAACCAGCAAAATTCTTTTATCGATTCTATCATTGATCGATTACAAGAGATTGGGCAATTATATAAGCCCAAAAACTTCTAAAAACCTCCCCACACGACAGCCCTCCTTTCTAATTCCTTCTCTAATGTTTTGATTTTCCCCTATAAAACCCTATTTAAAAGTTTGTTAAAAAAACTACCCCAAAAGAATAACAAAATTGACACTTATGTCTTAGACTCTAATAACTTATGAAATATGAACTAAAACAACAACTTAAGCCAAAATAAAGAGACCATGTAACTTCCAAAGCTTGTCCTCCATAGGTCCGCCATGTGTGGGCCCCACTTAACTCCGATGTTCGCATCAATATGGGCACAATATGTAAGGGTATTTGGTTACATTGTGCATGAGTGGTATACTTATAAATACTCAATGCAATGTCTCTAGTATTCTTTTAATAATACATTCATATGAATGAGAGAAAATACTCTCTCAAACGATTTCCCCTCTTCTCTTCTTCCACAAACCCTATCTATCTAGCACTACTCTCTATAGAAATCCACTCATACAAACTTCCACACTTTTATTTGTGGACATTCGATCTATGGCCAAATAAGCCGACTTGGAGACAACTGCCCACACCAAATAACTTCCCAAAAATTCATCCTATCACCTTTGCCTACTGCCCACACAATCTTGAGTATGCTTTTCCTAATGCTCATGCCCTAGCTTGTGGAAACCTCCAAATGATGGCCTAGACAATTACAAGGATGAATTATTTATAGCAAGACATCATTTTTTGATGAAGTTGGTGTTAACAATAAACTAACCAACTCTCCCAAAACCTTAAAGTGTTATGAGAGACGCACATTGATATACTTCAACACCCCCCTCAGGAGGAACACTATTCTCTCCTGGGAACACACTTGGGGAACTAGGTGTGAATCCACACAATGCATGCACACGCACAACATCTAAGGAATACTTCCACCAGTATTCGAACTCGCAACCTAGCCTAGCTATGATACCATGTTAACAATGAATAAACCAACTCTCCCAAAACCTTAAAAGTGTTAGGGGATACATAAATTAATATGACCCCCCCTCAGGTGGAACATTGTTCTCTCCTAAAAACACACTTGAGAAGCTAGACACGAGTCCACAATGTATACACATGTGCAGTACTACATCCAAGAGAATACTTTTACTTTCATGAGCTTGCGACAAAACTTTTACTTTCACGAGATTTAAACTCGCGACCAAACCAGCTCTAATACCATGTTGACATTGAATAGACCAACTCTCCCGAAACCTTAAGGTGTTAGGAGAAACACACACTAATATACTTCAACACCCCCCCCTCTCAGGAGGAACATTATTCTCACATGGGAAAACACTTGGGGAACCAAACGCGAGTCCACACAACACGCACACACTACATCTAGAGAATATTTCCACTAATATTCGAACTCGCATCAAAACCTGACTCTGATAACCTGTTATCAATGAATTAATCAATTATCCCAATGCGTACACACACACACAACACTATATCCGGAAAAAAACTTACATTGGGATTCAAACTCATGACCAAACCAGCTTTGATACCATGTTAACAGTAAACTAACAACAGTTGGAAATCTGT
Organism: Platanus orientalis; assembly: GCA_025762735.1. NCBI lineage: Eukaryota > Viridiplantae > Streptophyta > Magnoliopsida > Proteales > Platanaceae > Platanus > Platanus orientalis. Next base: position 2,874 of record JAOXJP010278195.1, on the reverse strand, counting down.
TTTGTTTATTTAAGAATTTGGGGCTTTGGGATGATGAGATAGTTTCTATACTTGGTTGGAAATATTCTCAAGTCATTGAATTGATGATAAGATGGTTTGCCGATTTTGTAGACAGGCTGTTTAAGTCAATAATTTAACTTTTCTTGAATAGATGCTTCGCCTAGAAAATAAACCTAACTTGATGCAAAATGACATGACTAGCTATCTCAATATTTTGTGGAGCAATGGACAAGAAAATGGTGTTATATGATGTATTATGCAAGATTTTTGAATTTCTTTACAGATTTTTTGAATGTTACTTCATATAATCTCTCAAGTCTCCAAAAAGAATCTTTACAAATCTTACGATTAGATTTATATGTGATTCCTATCTTAGCCTTATGGTTTGACAGTCTAATTCAACTTTGACAACATTGAGTGTAGCTGGAATGAGGGGGGGGGGGGGGGAACAGACCACTGACAGACCAGTTCATGCTTTTGAGTTCAAAGGGCCTATCAGTTTTACATAGCTGTAAATACTATTATAAAATTCACTACAGTTCATTAATTCATAATGAATTTGATAAATATTTGGGAGGGATGTTCTTATCAATTGCCATTTGGTAAGCCCATAATTAGGAAACACACTGAAACCTAGAATTGGTTTCATTTATCCATGTATGATTGGAATTAGTTTCACTTACACATCAATATGCCATTGTACACTGTACAGGTGAAGAACAGACAGTTAAAAAACTATAAAAAATTAAGATATTTCACATCTCAGTCAGCTGTAATAAACTAGAGTTGCAAGTATAAGAAAAATCAAATATGCGCTTACAAACATCGGCTAAAACCTGAATTACCATTGTGCCATAATAATTGTACGTTATGTTTCATAACTTTCTACATATCTGAAAATCTTGCGATGCATGCTCTACCGTGTAAACACATGCATGCATTCATGTTCCTCCTGTAATATATCTATGATATTAGGCCACATTGGTACAGATGCATGATCAGGTTATAGAACTTCCTAAGTAATTGCTTCGGACAACCATGGAAGGCTTCCGAAATTGTAGGTTCCTAAAACAATCTCAATGAGAAGAAGAAGAAGAAGAAAACAACTGAATTTTCCCGGTGCAGCAATTTCTACTACAGAAAGCTACCCTGTAATTTTTCACATGAATAAATCAAAAGCATGTCAAGGTAGTAATTTGCTAATTGGGGGTTGAGTTATTGCATTCCTTTGTGGGAAACAACATCCCGGATGGTTCTATGGGTTGATTGTTGTTGTTGTATTATAGTTTTCTTCCTCTCTTTTTTTAATAAAATTCGTAATATAGACCCCCAAAAAAAAAAAAAGCATGTCTAGGTAATCAGAGACAAGAGGACGTTTAAATGTAGCAGCGACTACCAGGCATGCAAAATAAGCTTCACTGTTAGACCAATAAAATTGAGAAAAATTAAAATGTTTGAGAAACAAAGAAATCACAAACCTTTTGCAGCATGTTTAAACCACATTCAATGAAAGTTTGGTATTAGATGTCCACACAATTTTCAAATGAAAGACATTTGGATTTCTATTTTTAATTTTTTGGATTTCTAATGAAGTAATAATAACAAAACTAAACGTAAGATCAAAATAATCATCATCTACACCATATTTCATCAATGTTTACAACTGCTTATTTACATGAAATTTCTGATGAGACAACGGGTTGTTGTGGATGTAAGAGAAATTACTAGAATCAACAAAATAAAATTGAAATAATGGCCATCGATGGATATAAATTAGTGGCATGATGTTCATTATCTATGCTTCAATGTGCTTAGGCCACACATCATCAAATTAAATGTAACACCCCACACATACTTCGCACACATATGGCACACGTGTCATACATATGTTTTGCACATGTTTCGCACACACTTAGAATGATTTGAACGTTCATGTATTAGACCGCAAACTTGTGCAACTTTAGAGACACATCAGTAAAAATGTAGGAATAATTAGTGAGCAAACTTTATGTCATTGGAAAGGTATCAAACTCTAGATTCCAATGCCACAAACAGCAAGCGAATCAGATGTGAAATGAAGAAATAATGGGCATTTGAACGCAAGAAGGTAGGATGCATAAAAAAAATTGGCCAAAGGTCGATCGATCAGAACGCAGGAAGCGTTTTAGGTTCGTTTTGGAAACTCGATTTTTTTAGTTGGGTTCACTTTGGGAGTTTTCTATTTGGATCCAAAGATCTCTAGGATCTATATACAACAATAACAACAAACAGCCTTATCCCAACTATTTGGGGTCGGCTACATGAATCCTGTTCCACCATTCCGCTCTGTTTGGCAAAAATAAATAAATAAAAACTGTTTATGGGCTGTAACTCTATACCATACTCATCACCAATACTACATTGTTTTGAAAATTGAAATAACCAGATAGAATAAGAGAAATGCATGGATTAAACACTAGAATCTATCAAAGAATCCTTCATAACTAATTCCATGGATTATACTTAATGCCAATCAATCCAAATTCAAAAAGCATCAACAAATAGAATAAATATTGTTTATATCTATCCAATTTGAGGACATAAAATAAAAATGAATACCCATACAAGATTCAACATCAAAAGAAGCAACTAGAGATAGATCTTCAAAAACAGAATTGAATCTAGACAAAGTGAAGTAGATTCAAACTCTTCTCTTTCCTTTTTTTCCTTTTTCTTATTTGTTGGGTTTATATAGAGTTCTTGCAGATGAATTTAAACCGATAAAGGGTTCATTTTGCCCATTTAACCTTTAAACTTCAGCTCATTTTAGATAAACAAATCTAAACCCATAATTCTGAAATGCAACAAAAACTGAAAAAGCAAACTCATTCAGCA
>JAOXJP010278185.1:0-19697 GCA_025762735.1 Platanus orientalis | reverse complement strand
AGGTTGGTGATTTTCTCGCACAGGTATTCATCATCTTCTTTCTCCCATCTTTCGTCTTCCTATCATCATCATCTCATCATCTTCTTCTTCTTCTTCACCTCACTTCACTGAGCATCATGAATCCATCTTCCATCACCCTATTTCATATCCAAATACAAACAATTCATCTATAATCAGTCGGCTGTACCATGAACCCAAATAACATTCTTGCCTCCAGTTAACAGATCTGCTGTTCAGAACTTCCCAACAGCCTTAGCCTATCAAATTAGCACTTTTCCTTACACATAGCACAATCGACACCTTGCAGTCACATATAAATTCCTCCCTATGAGTTCTGGATTTCAGAAAACCCAAAGCCCATCTCTAATGGACCAGCGGCTGACCTATGTGATTGGATTTGTAATGTTCTTCTAAAGACAGATATTACACAGCCACTTTTTTTTTTTTTTTTGAGTGGTAAGTTTAGACTTTATTGAAGGCAAAGAACAAGGATAAACAACAAGAAAGGGGTCACTAGACCGGTGAAACCCACAAAACGAAAAAGCAAACAAAAACAAAGCAACAACACAGAACAGAATAAAGAAAGAAAAACAGCCCACAACCAAGATACAATTCAGTATTCCAGATAGCATGGCACTTGTCCTCCTCAAAATTTGAATCCACAGCCAGCCATTCAAGTAGGATCGTATATATGGCAGTTACCAAAGCGGAATCCAGTCTAAACTTGTCCTCAAAAATCATATTGTTCCTTTCCTTCCATAATCCCCAACAAATTGCACCTAACAAAACGCGCCAAATTTGGAAAGATAATCCATCCAAGCCGGAAAGCACCCACCCTGAAATTAGTTCATGAAATAAATTTGGAACTATCCAATGAATTTTTAGATGGGAAAGGAAGAAAGCCTACACCATTTTAGGCTTAAAGCAATGGATGAAGATATGATGCTCAGACTCCTCCTCTCTCGTGCAAAGGATGCACCTATTAGCCAAATTCCACCCTCTACTTTGGAGATGATTGAGGGTAAGAATTTTATCCAGAAAACAATTTCAAATGAAAAAAGATACTTTCGATGGAATATTCACTTTCCAAATGCTTTTGTAAGGAATCAAACAATCAATGGTATTAGAGAGTTTTACATATAAAGATTTTGTTGTAAAAGATCCTCTCTTGTTTAGAACCCACACCCACTTGTCTCTAATCCCCTGCCCCGGAATGGTGTTGCCCAACCTACCTAGAAGACTCACTAGCTCACCCACCTCCCAATCATTGGGAGCTCTTCTCAACCCTGGATCCCAGACTCTAGACTCTACATCAAAACGGTTTACAACCAGAGCCCCTAGCTCCAACGCCAACCTACACATATTTGGAAAGGCCAAACAAAGTGGAGCATCTCTAATCCACACATCCAACCAAAACCTTATATTACTCCCATCCCCCAATTTAAACCTAATGCCCTCCCAAAAACATTGTTTGGATACCAATATTGATTTCCAAAGACCACAGCCATGACAACCCCTAACCTCCTTAGACATCCAACATGAAGATAACCCGACCCTTGCCACCACCAGCCACTTTGTTATTTAGAATTGTTTTCTTATAGACAGAACTAAATACATGAACGTGAGTAGCCATTGATATCACCTACCTGTGGAGAAGCTACAGTGAGGAATAATGTGTTCACCATGTGTTTGATTATTTTCTTAAGAGAGTTCCTAAATGCTGAGCTGATATACTTATATGCTATGTACTGTGAGAAGTGAAGGCTGTTGATACGAACTCCAATATGTTGCTGAGAGGGTGACTGCCTGACTGACTAGTTCAGTGTCTAAAGTTGCATCAGGTGCCTACAAAGTGTGGAGAAATACCCCAGTGAGGATTATTTGTAATTTTGGCTCTATACTTGCCGCTGATTGAAGGTCTCCTGTGAGTTGAGTCTGTTCATATGATTGAGGCTGAATTCTTGGCTACAAGAGTGCTCTAAGCTTCGTTACCCTTAGTGCTTGCTGCTGCCCAGGTGTGCATATATCTATACAGGTATTACTTATAGCCATACTTTGTTCTAACCAGTGGACCATCCATAGATGATATTTGCAACTTGAACCACTTCAGCCTGCTATTTTCAGCCCTTCTCTATATACTTGTTATTTCCAATTTATCAAAAAAATACTTGTTATTCCCAAAATTTTGATCCTTACACATATTGTCAGCACCTTTACCAGTACCATAATTTGTTTAGCTTTAGCCTTTGCATAAACATGTCATTAGTTTGACCTCTTATTTATGGATGGCTATTCATAGACCTCTTGTTGCCAGCTGTCCAGCCCTATATCAGTTCCTTAAATTCCCTTTTAGTCCCTTTTGCTAGGCGTTCTAACCTTGTTTTGTTTAGCTATGTTCTTATAGGAAGGTACTCAATAATCTAAGCATACTGACACTTATTTTCAGACATTTACATGTGCCTAGATAGTTAGCTTGAGTAGTTTTATTACTAATCCTCTATTTTTGTTGCTTCAATGCACTTGATAGAATAGGAATTTAGTTTATAGTTTAAAATGTTAGTTGATTTGCTTGTGGATCTCTATGCTCTTCATTATTGTCATGCATGCTACATTATTTTTTGAATTAATAAAAAAAAATTTGGTTGGTGATTTCCAAGGGACAAAGGGTTGGTGATTTCCTCATAAGGTATCTATCTCTCTCTTCCAGTTTGCCTAAACAAGGCTTAGGTTGGTGATTTCCTAAGTTGAGGTTGCGGTGATTTCCTCAAGGTAATCTTCTTTTTTATCTTTTCTTTTTTTTTCTCTCTTTCATTCTTTTTTTTTTTATCTTCTTTTTCTTTTTATTCTTCTTCTTGAACCTCGTAGAACCCTTGGTCACATCAGAAACTACCCTAAAAATTTCGGAATTTACTGATGCATCAGAGGGGTATTTTGGTAATTTTGAGACTTTTCGCCCAAAATTACAGAAATACCATTTTTGGGTCTTTTTCTTTATTTTCTTCTTTTCTTTTGTTCCTTTTCATTCTAACCTCTATTCTACCATCTTATTTCTTGATTTCCCCTATTTTGTGGCTACTTGATTGCTTTAACTTGAAATATCTTGCTTCCGCACTTTGAATCTCATACTTATTTGAACCTCTTAGAATCATTCTACATCAACTTTGGTATCATCTCCATTGTGTTGCGTCAATAAGCCTTACAAGATAAAATTTAGAAACAACAAAAAAAAAACTCCTACAAATAATCTAAAACCTTCCAATAAAAACTCTCCTAATTTAAAATACTACTAATTAACTAATACTCTTTCCTAGATTTTAGGACACTAACCTTATCCCTAAAGTTCTAAATTCTTCAACAAGGGCAAGCTGTCAAATACTACTCAAGTGGGCCCCCTTTAAGTTGACTTTAAGATTCCCAAAAATCTCCACTATTAGCTGCACGACCAGCTCAATGTGTGGGACCCATTGGCTGAAATTTTAACCCATTGGATGTCGTCCCACCCTTCCCTACCACTAATCATGGCTAAATTTTAGCCTTATTACAAATAGACCCCTCACATAAAATTACATTAAACCCCCTAGAAAAATGCCTTATTACAAAAACATCCCTAGACTCTAAAATACTTAAAATGACCCACTAAAATACAATTTTGAATCTAGCCCTCTTGTGTGGGGCACATACAACATCCTCCTGACGATGTCTGCATCACCCACTCAAATTGATACTCCAGTGGTATGGCTTGACTGGCGGGAAAGAGCAAACGCCGCTGCTAACAAATAGTCATGCAAGAGTGTAGTCATAAAAGAATGTGAGCACTTAAGAAAAGACCAGCACAAAAGAGGAATATCCTTAAGGTACTGAATGATGTCATAAATGAGGTTGGAGACAGTTAAGAGATTAAGCATAACACTGAAAACAAGCCATACCTGGAAGAGGAACTGCTGCTGGTGTCACCACACTGTTATGAACTTTCATCGGAGATGTTGTGGTTGAATATTGCATGTCCTGTTTGGGTAAACTAATGTCATAAAATGAATCTATAAGCGATAAAAAACCAGTGTCAAAACATACAAACCGATATAAAAAAGACAGAACAATTTTCCCATTTTCATTTAGGTGTTATTGGCAGCCGACATGTATTGATACTGATGCTTGCATCAATACAACTCAACAATCAACAGGCATCTAGGTAAGTAATGCAGTAGTATAAATCCCCCATTTTATTGAGTAAAATATACTCAATTATTCTCCTCTATACTCTTTAAATTTTTCACTTCCACATAACAAGGAGACCCACAGAAGAGGGATAGATCCCTTCCCTCAATATCTAAGCAGAAAAATTGCATATGCAAGATGCAAACATGTTGGCCGAGAGAGAAAGGGAAAGACACACCATTTCCATGATTCCATCCTGCATTCTTGATGGCAAGAAAGATTGTGCTGGTTGGCCTTCACTCCAAAACCATTAATGGTTGTACTTCTCTCTTCTTCAATCAATTGTTAATTGGTTGATTTTGGACCTAAAAGCAGGCTGGGCTAATATTGTTAAAAGTGGTTAGCTCCATCTTTTTGCTGTAGGGGCTTGCTGTTTTCGGCTTTGGGGGATGTCTTATACCCTCTATTAATAAAATTTTCTCTTATCAGAAAAAAAAAAAAAAAAAAGCCTCTTCCTCCCAAGTGCAGATCGTGCTGTCATTATCTCCTAGCTATTACTCAGTCATCCTTGTCACTTCCCAATTAACTAGTAGATACTCAATCATCCTTATTTCTAAGCTTACCCACCAAGATAATACATACAGAGAGAAACGTGTGTGTGTGTGTGTGTAGAGAGAGAGAGAGAGAGTATGCAAGTTGACTGTTGACCAACCCTTTTTTATGAATAACAAAATGGTATTGAAAGAAGACAAGAAAAAAGTACAAAAGGAGAATCCCTTGTGAGTACAGCCTTGAACAGAAAATAATATTCTGTTAGATGGGAATGAATCGTTTCAACAATCAACCTCTGTTTGACCGGAGTTATGGTCAGCCAAATTCCAGATTCAAGAATTGAAGGTATGACCAATACCCATGGCTTCGTCGTCGGGAGAACCAAGAGGGAGTAGGTAGGAATAGGAAAAGATTCCCTAGGCGAAAATGGTGGAAGGGAAGTGGTACAAGGAGAAAGAAAAGACTGGACGTGCATGCTCGTTCAGTTTCTCCACACAACCAGAGCCATATTTTCCAGTGTGCTGTGTAATTGTTCATGGCCAATTAAAGAGGCCCTGTGCAATTGGTCATGGCCACAGTCCTCTAAAGTTCATGTCGCAGTCTTGACAAAAGAGATTAAAATCAGAGTTGACCCAAAAGAAGCGGACAGTCGGGTTACTCAACTCCAGGCATGTCTTGTTACGAGACTGAAGGGAGTGATACCTATGGCTCTATCACTCTTGTCCATGGGTAAACGAGTGTGGAAGATTTCAGGTGAATTCCGAGTTCAAAGACCGCCAGATAACTTAGTCCTCCTTATCTTTCCATGCCCCCAAGAGGCCACTCGTGTCCTCCAGGAAGGGAAAACGTCATGGGGGGTTTACAGCTTCTTGATTGATAGATGGCACCCAAGGGCAGGGTGCACCTCGTTCGGTTTGAAGGAACAGGGGAGATGGATTAGGGTTTTTGGTATACCGATCCACCTATGGAGTACCATTACTTTTAAGGCCATTGGAGAGGCCTGTGGAGGTTTCTTGGGGGCAGAACCAGCAGATGAATTTAGCCTGGAATGGGCAAGAATCATGGTGTGGTGGGACTGCTCTCTACCAGAGGAGTTTAGTCTCAATGATGGTCAACGCCGCTATACATTGTCAGTATGACCGGAGAAACTGCCATCTATTATCGGAATGGAGCAGAGATACGAGGAGAAGATGAACTCTGCTCCTATTGAAAGGGTGAGGTCAACTCATCAGCCTCCTCGCCCTCATCAGAAATTGATGAAAAAGCAGAGTTTCTAGGCCGGAAAACAGGAGGCGATGAAGAATTGTACAAGTGCTAATGATAACCTACAGAGCCAGCCTAGCTGCAGACATGTGGGAGTGGATTACCGAAGGGAAGGGTATGGAAGGGGAATTCAAAATTCAAAGGAGTTTCTACCTGTGGAAAGATCTCAGGAAGACCCTAGATTAGACCGGAGGGGTCCGACCAATTTGAAGAAATCTCCATACCATCTGCGATGGAAATCGAGATCGAAGCACCTGGAATTGACAAGTCGTCTCTCGGGTCCCAGATCTGGGCCTATCCACAGGTACCAAACTAGGGTCAGCACAGCAAGTGGTACACAAAACCATAAAGCGGAGGATAAAACCATCCATGCTCGAATTCAAAACCAAGCCCAAACAAATCCTGGCATGTTGCATAAGATTCACCAGGTCCATCGTGAGACTTTCAATCAGGGTATACACCGATGCAACACCAAATCAAATTCCTCTTTTAAAAAGAATTCGAGGGTGGAGTGCACAATGGTTTCGTCTTACCCTAATTTCTCAATGCTAGAAGGTGGGAGAAGGGGAGCGTCGGTCTCAGCGATTGCATTGAAGGAAGGGCCCAAAGTTCAAAGGTCGATCAGGATTTCCATCCATGAAGGAAGGTTTGGAGAAATCCCTAAGAACATTGAGCCAGCACACCAAGGTAAAGGTAACCAGAAGATGTCATTGGTTCAGCCAACTGATTCGAGCTCAGATTATGATCTGTGGGAGGGAGTCATAGGGAAATCGGGTCATTTTTCTCCTGTAAGATCAAAAAGGGACTGGGAGGTAAGTGGGTTTGGAATCTCATCAAAATATGAGAGGTTCTGTCATTCTGAGCGGGAACGGGGGGAGATACCGCAAGTTGGGGCTCTAGCACTAGCGCCTAGCTATGTTGATAGGGAGAGCCCAATAAGAAAAGATGCAAGGTGGGGTGACAGGTGTATGGACTCGGGAGAGGAAAATCTTTCTATGGTTTCCATCCTAGAAAGGGTCAACATTGAAGGAGTGATAGAAGCCTCAATGGAGGACTCCTTATCCCCTGTGCAAAGCTTCCTCTGGAGCCAGCCTCTGAATGGGTCATTAAAAGGGTGTTGGAGCTTAGTAAAAGAATGGGTATTTCTTTCAGTGGTTTTCAATACAAGGCCGAAGATTTATTCCATAAAATTGAATGACGAAGGACATTCAATACGAGGAAACCCAAGCATACTCATAGAGCGTCACAGAGGAAAAGCAAGGAACTTAAACTTCTTACCTTCGAAGTTAATTATGAAGGGAGTTCGAGGTCGGAAGATAGGGGAAGAAGCAGAGTTAGAAAAGATAGGGGCGACTAAGGAATGGGGAGGGGGGATTTCTCTTTGGATTCCGATGAAGTTACACATACTCTCTTGGAATGTTAGAGGTTTGGGGGGAGCGAAGCGTCGGGCCTGTGTTCGTGATCTATGTAGAAGGCAAAAAGTAGATATCATGTCCCTTCAAGAAACTAAGCTTTCGGTTTTTTATCAGAGGGTGGCTATTGATCTGTGGGGTAGAAGTGTCTGGGGCCATATGCACAAAGAGGCCGTCCACTCTTCTGGAGGTATCCTTATGGCATGGAATAAATGTAAAGTGTAGGTTTTGGATTCCAAGGTGGGTGAATTCTCCATCTCTCTTCTATGTCACTGTATAGCCAAAGATTTTACATGGGTATTCATAGGTGTGTATGGTCCGCACGAAGCACAGGCAAGAGATGCATTTTGGAGAGAGCTTCACGAAGTCTAATAGTTATGGCCTCAACCATTGTGCTTGAGGGGAGAATTTAACATTATTCGCTTCCCCTCAGAAAAATCGGGTACGCATTCCCTAAACACCCAAATGTTAAATTTTTTCAACTTTATTGCTTGCCATGGTTTGATTGACTCACAGCTTTTAGGAGCCCAATTCACCTGGTCAAATAAGCATAACCAGCCTACCCATAGCAGACTGGATCGTATTCCCCTCTCGACTCAATGGATAGATCAGTTTGGCCTCCCAGCCCAACTTGCCCTCCCTAATCCGAACTCGAATCATCTTCCTATACTTCTGTCTGTAAGAGATCAATCGACAGGAGCTCTCCCTTTCCGCTTTGAAGTCATGTGGATGGAGGTTTAAGCTTCAGAGACAAGGTGAGAGATTGGTGGACTTCTTTTTCAATATCCAGAACTGCAAGCTATGTTTTAGCCCAAAAAATGAAGATGCTAAAAGAGGCAATAAAGGTTTGGAATTGTTCGGCGTTTGGGCGAATTGAGCAGAGGAAGTCAGCATGTCTTGACATCATTGCTCAACTCGATATCAAGGAACAAACTTCAACTCTATCCTTGGCCGAAAATTTTCTAAGGGAAGAGCAATGGAAAATTTACCTTGGTTAAAATTGGAGGAGATATCTTGGAGGCGAAAAGCTAGGCTAAAGTGGCTTGCTAAGGATGATAATAACACTACCTTCTTCCACAAGGTGGCAAATTTCAGAGCAAGGAACAATGAAATTTTAAGATTGCAGGTGAGGGATACATGGTTATCAACGCCTAACCAGGTAGAAAGAGTGGTCACTGATTTCTACAAAGAGCTATTTTCCGAACTGTTTAGATTTCGCCCTCAAATGCATGGTGTGTCCTTTCAAAAAGTCGGTGAGGAATGGTCTTTATGATTGGAACAACCTTTTAGTGAAGAAGAGGTGAAAGGTCCCCCTTCAAGCATGAAGGCATAACCCCGGGGCCGGATGGGTTTCCATCCAGGCTGTTTTTGGAGTTCTGGGATGTGATGAAGGCCATTGCTCGGCTTCCCTTTGTCAAAGTTTGAATATTTCTTTTATTTCCCTAATTCCAAAGATGAATGGGGCATCAGCACTCAAAGATTTCCGCCTTATTAGTTTGTTGAATAGTTTTTATAAGCTTTTGGCGAAAGTTTTAACTAAAAGGATGGAGGCTGTCATGGCAATCATAATTTCTCCATCCCAAAGCGCATTCATTAAGGGGCATCAGCTCCTGGACAGCTCTCTTATAGCTAATGAGTGCATTGATTTTTGGCAAAAAGTGAAGACGGTTCGTCTTGTATGCCACATAGACGTAGAAAAGGCTTATGATCATGTAAATTGGGAGTTCCTAGACTGAGTGTTGGATCAAATGGGCTTTGGGGATAAATGGCATTTTTTGGATCAAGGTGTGAATCTCGACAACAACATACTCCATCACGTTAAATGGCGCCTAGGTGGTTTTCTTGAAGGGAACGAGAGGTATTCATCAAGGGGACCCCCTAGCACCCTTCATTTTCAATTTGGTAATGGAATCACTAGGGCAGCTAGTTGCCAAAGCAGAAGAAGACGGGATTCTGAGAGAGTGTGCTCTTCCCCATCAGGGGCCTCCATAACCCTCCTCCAATTTGTTGATAACTCGCTATTTTTTTCCAACCGCTAGCTAATCAGGTGGCTAATTTGAGATGCATCCTCCTCATATTTGAAATGATATCCGGCCTCAAAGTTAACCTCCCTAAGAGTAAAATGATGGCAGTTGGGAATGTCCCTGATCTTTCTCATCCAGCAGAGATTCTTGGATTCCAAACAAAGATGATCCCATCTATGTATTTGGGTCTACCGTTAGGTGGAAATCATCGCACTCAATCCATGTGGGATCCGGTTCTAGAACGAGTGGACAAAAGGTTAGCTGGATGGAAAGGTAGGTATTTATCCAAGGGCGGAAAAATTACTCTCATAAAGAGTGCTTTGGCAAACTTACCAATTTATTACCTCTCCTTATTCCGAGCGCCAAATCCTATCTTAAAGAAACTAAAGAACATCCGTAAAAACTTTTTATGGGATACTCATGAAGGGGAGCCCAGGTTCCACATGGTTAGTTGGAAGAAGGTTTACACTCCTATGGAGAATGGGGGTTTAGGCATTAGGGGCCTCAAAGAAAGTAAAAAAGCTTTGTTGTCAAAACGGTTACGGGGAAGAGTGTTGTGGTTGGTCAAGTGGCAAGCCGAGTGGTCCTTCTGGGTCAGGGGTTTGGAGGGCTATCCATCAAGAATATGATAACTTTCTTAAGTGGGTGGAGTTTAGGATTGGTCAAGGTAACCGAATTCTATTTTGGCATCATCCATGGTACGGTTCTAGGATCCTTAAAGATATTTTTCCTAAATTTTTTGTTTTATCTCTCTGTAAAAAAGGCACAGTCGAAAAACATTTGTGTCGCCTAGATCGTCCCACAGCTGGAACCTTCACCTCAGGAGACCGTTGAATGATTGGTAGATTCTCCCAGTATCCACACTTTTAGCGTGCCTTGAAAGAGCTCAAGTGGGTCCCCGTGAGGAGCTTGACACATGGGTTTGGTCACTAGATGCCCAAGGGTGTTTTTCTATTCGATCCATGTATGAGTGTCATGCCACAGCTAGACTGCACCACCAACCCTTTCCATTCATCTGGAGGTCGATTCTTCCATCGAAGTACCGATTTCATCTTTGGTTGGCATATCTTAACAAAGTCTTAACCCTGGACAATTTGGTAAAAAAAAGGAGTGCAGTTGGTGAATCGGGGTAGTCTCGGCTGTCAGAATATGGAATCAGCCTCCCATCTCTTTATGCATTGCCCTTTTGCGTTTCACATATGGGGTTTCTTTTTGGGTCGGTTTAGACTTTTTTGGGTTATGCCGGAAAGGGTAGCTCAGCTTTTGGAGATGTGGTTTTCAATTCCTCATATCGGCTTGTCCCAAAGGGGTAGGGAGCTGTGAAGTGGCCCTCACATCATATGTTGGCTGATTTGGCTAGAGAGAAATGCTAGAGCCTTTGAGAACTGGGCAACTCCTTGTAAAGTGGCGAAAAGCTTTAGGTCTAATGGCTTCTTAGGTGTCTCATTCCCCCATCTTCTCGGGATTATTCTGATTTTATGTTGAGTTGGGATTCTTTGGTCTTCGGTTGAGGGTTGAGACCAGGTTTTTGTATTTTCAGCCTTGGGCCTCTTTTACCTTACTAAATAAAAATAAAAATAAAGTACAAAAGGAGAAATAGTCCCGCCCTAAATTCATGGAGTTATCCATGCAGTATTATCTGTACCATATTCCTTTCCCCTACAGTTTTCATCATCACAGCAGATTCCAGGCTAGATTAGATTTGATCTATTCTGCAATTACATCTATTTCCTAAACTAAGCCATGATATATAAGAGAATCTATATTATCCACATCTCTAAAGAATATATGACATCGATTAGAAGAGCAGAGAACAAAAAAAGGTTCATTGCAGATACCTAGACTCATCTAAATGCAAATGCAACAACACCATAAAAATATGAGCATCACAAAAGGGAATAAAAACAAACAAGAAATTGGATAAAAATATGGGAGCGGTATCAAACAATTATTTGGCAGCAAGCTACAAATATGGTAGAATATGTACAAATAGTGGCAACAACAACTAAAATATCAGCAAAATCAGCCAAATAAGAGCTGATGGGGGAGCAGGATCATGTAAATATTCAATAACAACAAAGATAAAAAAGCAGAATCTGTACATCACTGTTTTTGCTAGTCTTAAAATGCAAAGTGCAAAATAAATTCTAATTTGAATTACAGGAAAATATAATGGTGCTGACTAGGTCACTCAGAAAACTGCATCTATACGTTATGTAATAGAGAGTTCCAGCATAATCCAACAAACTGTATCGGTCTAGATGCTATATTGTCAGTGCACTTTGTGTAATGGTAACTTGAATACTTGACTGTACAAGGAAGAGTTCAATGAATTGGGAATCTGAGGTAGTTGATACCTTCTGCTTCCCCCGTCTCCTCAACATCTTTAAATGGCATTTCTGAACATAATGCATCAAATGATAACGAGAATGTCTTGCATACAACTGCTCTTTGACCTTAGGGTTCTCACATAGCCATTCATCAATTTCTTTAGACTTAACTACCTCATTTGTACCCAATGATTCTAACCAGGAATAGACTGGAATCCATTGATCAGTGCGTTGAAAGCGAGCTGGTGGCGGCTCAACCTGATTAAGTTCCATTACCTGACATAAGAACAATAACTTTTAAGAATGTGCCAGCATCTTTTTGAAGAGATTTCATCACACTGCTTGTACAAGCGATGAGGACACTACAGATTTTCCATCAATAACAAGGATCTCTTAAGACATAGAAAGCAAAACAGATTGATAGAAAGACAAAAAAAACTGCGAGCATAAAAAATAAAAATAAAAATTTTAAAAAAGGGAGGGAGGAGGAGCTGATAGCCAGTAAAAAAAAAGTAACATTTCTTTAAACCTATGAAGATATCAATTTTGAAAAACTGCATCAGCTGTGTCATCGGAAGCTACATTCATCCCCAGCCCACCCTTTTATTCATTTTCTTCTGGGATTATATTACATGAACAAATCTACCTTCAGCAATGGCATTAAAACTTGATAAACAGTAAAATGAATTTTTCCGATAAATAAAAATTACAATGACTTACATGTCCCTAATAAAATAACATCTTGGGTAACTAAAAACCACCCCACCCCATAGATTAGGAATGAAATGTATGGGCATTTGATAGACAGTTTGGACATAGAAACATCAACATCTCAACAAAACAGAGATATAAACAATTTAAATTCCAATCATTGGGATGAAGCACTGGAATTTGATGACTAAGCAATTATGTATCAGGCATTTGTGTATTAGGTTGACGAAAAACAACATATATTTGAATTTATAGACCATATTTTAACCAAGAAAAAAAAAGACGGTAAAAGTGGTGTTGGCTAATATTCTAGTATATTATATGTCCTAATTTAAGATGCCGGTAAAAGTAGCTAATAAGATTGAACAAGTACAACGGAAATTTATATGAGAAGGAGGTGGAGGAAAGAAGGATCACTTGGTTAAGTGGGAAGAAGTTTGTAAACCTAAGAGTACTGGGAAGACTTAGAATTGATACTATTGAGAAGAGGAATTAGGCTTTTCTTGGGAAATGGCTTTGGAGATTCTCTACGAAGGGAGGTAGCTTACGGCAATCCTTTATTTTCAACAAATATTGATGGGATTTAAATGGGTGGGATTGCAATCCATTGGTGTCTTCTATAACTTTTCTAATTTGAAAACATATTATCAAAGTCCTTCTTCTATTCACTCCTCATGCCTACTTTGGATCATCTTTTCATTCAATGTGCCATGGCACATGCAGTTTGGAGTTTCTCCCTCTCCCATCTTAGTATTTCCTGGTCTTTCCCCTCTTTTTTTGCGAGTTAATTTTTTGTTGATAGATCCATGATTTGGGGGGATTACCTTCAATCATTAGGTCTTACCTTTCAAGGACCTGTTGTGGGAGGCTGTGGAGGGAGAGACCTCTAGGATTT
The DNA here is from genome assembly GCA_025762735.1 of Platanus orientalis. Classification (NCBI taxonomy): domain Eukaryota; kingdom Viridiplantae; phylum Streptophyta; class Magnoliopsida; order Proteales; family Platanaceae; genus Platanus; species Platanus orientalis. The sequence continues at coordinate 6,355 of JAOXJP010278185.1, read as the reverse complement.
TTTTATGCAAGACGAGGAGCCACGAGGAGATTTTCTTATGCATTTATAGAGCTTTATTTGACTAGATTTCTATTAGGGATGATTTCAAGGAAAGGGATTGGCATTCCATTTGGTGTGAGGATTTGTGATGAGTATGTTGTTTGCGGGGGTTGCCTTTCTTTTACTTTTTCTTGTTGTGGCCTCTCACCTCCTTGGTGATGGTCCCCACTTAAATTTTCTTGCTTTTTCTTTGTTTTTTGTCAATAAAGCTTATCTTGTTTACCTCTCCAAAAAAAATATCATTTTAAACTCTATTTAGGGTACCTCTTGGAATCTTTTGTTTTCTACGGATCTCTTTGATTGAGAAGTTGACTCTAGAACTTCTCTTTTTTCTTCTCTTAACAATTTCATTATTTCTATTGATAACCCTAATAGGTGGGTTGGGATTCTTGACTCTTCAAGTGTTTTCATCAAAATCCTTCTTTTCAAGTTTGTGTCAAAACTTTCATTTAGCTAGTTCCTTTCCATTCAAAAATATTTGAAAGTTTCTAGTGCCTCCTCGTATTCAAGCATTTCTTTGGATTGCCTCTCTGAACAGGTTGAATACTATGGATCTTCTCCAAAGAAGATGCCCCTATATGGCATTATCTCCGAATATTTTTTTTTGTGCATGAAAAATGGGGAAAGCGGAGACCATATTATGTTTCATTGTGAATTCTCAAAGCTCGTTTGGTCCTATTTTATGTTGAGCATCTCTCTTAATTGGGTAATGCCTTGCTATTTGATTGACCTTATTTGCCACTAGAATGGAGGTTTCTTGGATTCTCGTGGAAATGCTTTTGGAGTGGAGTTACGCATGGTGTGTGTTGGCGTACTATGGAGTGAAAGAAATAGAAGAATCTTTAAAGGCTTGCAGAAATCCCCTAGGGAGGTTGCAGACTCTATTCTCTTTGAGGTGGCATCTTGGGTGATGGTTACAAATGAACTTCATGGATTCTCTCTCTTTAACACTTTTTTTTTTTTGGATAAGCAAAAGATTTTATTAAAAGGGATGAAGGGTCCCTAGGAAAAAGACAATATATTAAGAAGAAGAATGTTAGCAATTACGGAAAATATTGCCCCACCCATTTTTGGTCAACACGACCGAGTAGTCCCTTAGGACTTATAACCCAAACCCCAAAAACAAAATAGGTCTTTGGATCTACGATACACATTATAGACACGTTCCATGTGATCTGCAAAAATTCTTTGGTTTCTTTCTCTCCAAATGGACCAACATACTGTTGAGCACACCAAATTCCATAGGATCTTAGACCTTTTGGGAAAGCCAAATTCCAATAAAGAAAAAGCTCTTCCAAGTTGATAGGAAACACCCAGGCAAGGCCAACTTCCTTCAAGATGTACTCCCATACTTCTCTTGCAAATAGGCAGTGGATAAAAAGGTGATTAGTGCTCTCGTTGTCTTTAAAGCATAAGGGGCAAGCATTTGGTATGATCACTCCTTTTTTTTGAAGAATATCAAGTGTGGGAAGCCTTCCTCTTATAGTTGTTGACAAAAAATAATACTAATAATAATAATAATAATAATAGTAATAATAATCTTAGAGGGGATTTTTAAACTAAAAATATGTTTTCCAAATATCATCCCCTGGAGTTGAAGCTTCCCACCCTTGTTTGTAGGAACTAACTGAGAAGTTGCCATCTTTAGATAGGATCCACCATCTAGAATCATCCTTATCATTCCACAAATGGTAAGTCTCAATAATCCACATTAGAGTCACCATTTCCTCCATTTCCCAGTCAGTTAAGTTTTTTCTCAAATTCAGGTTCCAATTCCCTACGATTTCTCTAGGGATCCAACAATCAGCCACCCTGACGTTTTTATCTCTAGCCAACCTAAAGATGTTGGGAGCTTGGAACATGAGATTGTGGCCTTCTTTCTTTCTCATTGTGGGCTGATTTGTAATGATTGTATCTCTGTTTCTGTTGTATTATAGCTATTTTCTGTTTTCCTTCTCTCTTTTTTTCAATAAAATCATCAAGAGAGAGAGAGAGAGAGATGAAAAGGTAAATACTCTAGACTTTTTTTATCTCAAAAAATAACAAATGGTATATACATGACCCATAAATGGATTTTTTTTTCTTGAGAATATGCAAATACATTGAACGGTAAAGAAAGTAAGAACAAAAATTCACCAGAGCGGTGGAAAAAAACAAAAATATATGTTTCCTTTTTCTCTATTATATTAATAACTACATATATGCATGTTTTTACCATGGTTTAATATGGTTCCTTTCTCGGATTATTTTCTTTTTTAGTTCAACCAGCAAATCAATTGCATTTATTATGTGCTGATACATATTACATATAATAATGTGGCCCAAACAAATCATGCTCTTGTACCAATACATAAATCATTTTGGTGCTTTAAAAAAAATCATATAAATCTTTCTTACACCTTCTAAAACTCAATCAAGCATTCCAGCATCCCAAGATACAACTGTTTACTTGCCAGTCAAGTCAAAACCAATTTGTAGATAGATTTAATTACAATCTCAACCAACACGATTTCATATGCATTAAATGCAAATTTTATTTTTCAACTTGTTAAACCATGGACCGTTTCTAATATGAGTACAGGTCTTCATCACTATGGCAAAGGTTCAATCCTACAACAGTTGAACCTTGAACGACTAAGCAGCTCAAATCTTATTGCTTGCCTGAGGTTCGCTATGTATTAAACAAACCAATTCTTAATGCACAAAAAACAATTTATCGCTGTCTGTGAGAACGAGAGCAAGAATGATAAAATATCTCCAGAATGAATTTGGATTAAATCTTTTAAACCTAAAATTTCACTTGCCAATGTCAACAACAGAACATGGAAATAATCAATGTAGAACTAGAAAGCCATAAGCCATAATTTCTCAAACTGACATGAAAATGTGCGACAAGGAAGAACGTCGAATAGATTAACCTAATCCAAGAGTTGATACCGATAGAACGAACAATGGCACTGAAAACGAACGAAAACAAAAAGTTAATGGCCGCCGCACCTGATTAGGCCGTCGCATGAGCTTGTGAATGGATAGAAGTCGCTGATAGAGTTGCGATCGAGGCAAAGACTTGAGTTCGTCGGGCAGATATACCTGAGGAGAGTCAATCCAAGCTTCCATGTCACTCATCATCACGTTTCTTCGCTTCGGCAGCGTAGAAAGCCAAGCTCGAGCTCTGGTCTCCCATTCTTGAATCTGAGGATCATAAGAACTGGGAATTTGTCCTATAGTTTGGCTTTCTAGGGCTTGTTCTTGAATCGTCCGTCCGTTGATCGTTTCCTCTCCAGCTCGGGTTTCGCATATAGGGGCTGCTTCCGACATCTTCGGCTCGCAAAAGTGTATTGATAGAGTCGGGAGTATTCTATTTATATAAAAATAATTTCTCCAAACACGCAGTCTTTCACACTATTTGACCATCTTCCCTTTTCTCTATGTTTTTTACTTTATTTTCTTTTTCTTTTTTCTTTTTTCCCATTTAAAGAGAGAATTTTATCTGCGGAGAGCTTAAGATTCTAGTCACCTGAACAATTTTTTCAAAAAAATAAATGTTCTGTCCAAAAGTACCATTCGCCCCTCACAGGGATTGGCCCATGCAAAAACGGACTCGTATCCTACGCTTGCCACGGCTCACCCGCTCACCAGAAAGCATCGCAGAGGATATGGCTCCAGTGCATGGACCCATGCCCCCTTATGAGAGGTGAATGTACATCCTAAACAGAACATCCTTGCTTGGAATTTTTTCCAAAATAAGTGTTCGGTCTAGGATTTGGTCTCCAGGATACCAGTGGATGTCGTATGAAATAACATGGGTGGGAGCTAAAATTCCCACCAATTTTATTCCATATGGCATCCCCTAATGTCCTGAACACTGTATTGTACATCAAATCCTGGACTAGACATTTTCCCTTTTTTCTGTATTACAAATGGATTTTATTCAATAAGAATGATTGTCTGTGATGAAAGCCTCTATAGATGTGCCACCAGTCACTGATTGGCACATGATGAGTTTTTGATCTTGGTGTCTCTTTTTGGACACATACATTTTCAATTGAGCACCTTTTTTTATGTTTTTAACCTTGACACGTCATGTGTCAGATTATATTTGTTCACAGAGACTTCAGCAAGTTTTTATCACATGATAATTGTTTCCTTTATTTGATGTTCCTCTTCATTGATAATTGTTGATGACATACTAAGGAGGTTCAAAATTTGGTTGTTTGGGTTGCAATTCTATCTACTTGAATATGATCCATATTTAAACATAAGCAGTGGGTGTCAAATGCTCTTTTCTTCATAAACAAACCTCCATATCCATTTTCTTAGTATAACATAAGTTTCCAACGAGATTTTTCCAATATGTAAACCCCCCTCTCACTCTTCAGGTAACAAGCAAAATCCCATTTAATGAGATGGTCTTTCTTTTAATTTTTGTCTTCCCACGAATATGATTTTTGAAGAGATTCAATCTTGTTGACAACTTTTGATGGAATTTTGAATTGAGACATGAAATAAGTTGTAATGTTGGAAAGTGATGTTCTAATGAGAGTGATATGGTGCCCTAATGAGATATGAGAATGTTTCCAATAGGCCAATCTCTTTTCAGCCTTCTCAACCTTTGGGTCTCAGAAACTTGTCAACCTTGAGCTTCCTCCAAGGGACATCCCCAAATATTTAATCAGCCATTTTTCCATTTTACAACCCGATGTAATAGCAAGCAAATTTAATTCATCATATTCTATACAAACACTGACTGCACTAGGCTTTTCCCAAATTACTTTTAATTGTGAAATGATCTAAAAAACTTTAGGGATATTTTTCATATTTACAGTTCATTCCACATATGGTTTTAGGAGTACCAATGCATCATCTGCAAATTGTAAGTGTAAAATGATCATATCATTGATGTTGAATACTTTAATAAGAGTAGCCCAAACCACATGATTAATAAGGGCACTAAAACCATCAACAACTAGAGATAATAAGAAAGGGGACAAGGGGTCACCTTGTATTAGGCCTCTTGATGCACCAAAATATCATTTAGATGCTCTATTTAATAGAATGTCGTACCATGGGTTTGACACACGACCTAGTATCCACTAAATCCACTTATGGCCATACCATTTTTTTTAAAATAACCCATTCGATGAAACCCCAATCAACTATATCAAAGGCCTTTTTTCACATCAAATTTGCAAGTAAGCCCTTTTAATGGCATCATATTCAAATAATCAACACATTCATTTGTTGCCAATACCCCTTCTTCTTCTTTTTTGTCTTCCTTTTATAAAAGCACTTTGAGAATTTAATATGACATCATTCATGATTGATCTCAGTTCATACAATAATACTTTAGCAATTATTTTGTATGTGCTTCCTACCAAACTCATCAGCCTAAAATTGGATCAACTTAAAAAAAACCTTCTTTCTTTGGTACATGTGCTATGATATTAGATATAGTTTCTTTATGAATGATTTGTCTACTGTGGAACTAACTGAAGACCTTTAAAATGTCATATTTAATGAAATCCCAACATGTTTGGTAGAAGGACATTAAAAAACCATACGAACCTTGGGATTTATTTTTGCTTGTATCAGAGATCGCTCAATTGATTTCATATTTTGAGAATCGGCTTTCAAGAACATCCACCTTGTTAGGGGAAATGATGGAATCAAATTATAACTTCTCGTAAATATTCTAATTCCCTTGATATTTTTATCAAGATTCGTTTCCTCTTCCCTGTCAATGAGGAATTTCGAGATAATGTTTTTCCTTTTTTATCCCATATTTCAAGTCTATGTAAGTACTTAGTGTTCCATCGCCATTTTCAAGCCATTTATCATTGGCCTTTTGCATCGTAACAACTTTTTCATGTATAAGAATGGATTCCAAACCAGCTACATTGGGTAACTTCTTAGTATTGACGTCATCAATTAGGATTTCGCCATTTGATGAAAATGTATCAATATTTGAGATTTCATCCACAACTCAATCTCTGTTTTGGCTCAAATTTCCAAGGAAAAAAAAGTTGACTTGTTTTCACTTTATAAGATTGTTTTTAATAGACTTTAGTTTTTTTTTTTGTGAATTTAAGCCATCAGTGACCATGAACTTTACATTATTTCAAGCACTCTTCCACCAAATATTTTGAACAAGGGGTGTAGGGCCCCCATGTTTTTTCAAACCAACATTGCTTGGGCCAATAACCTTGCATTTTTATATTTAACAACATGAGCCAATGGTTCGACGTAAGCCAATAGTGAGCTTATTGGAATAAACAAAGACATCTCTCTTTTACCAATGCAAGGATACTATAAATCC